>ML868212.1:8665-20381 GCA_009831015.1 Picea engelmannii
GAGGTGCACCCAGACTCTTTGCACACACATCTTAGGTTTGTTCTAGGTTCTCAACAGTATACACAAAATTACACAATTTGAATTTTGAACTATGAACATAAACACACTAAGATGGCTAACAACTTAGCACAATGGAAAATAAACTAACAATTCAATCATACACAAGTACATTGGAATTTAATGCCCAAAATACATGTTCTTAAATCTAGAACAAAGGGCTCCTGTATCAGGGAAAATGACCCTTTTCTCTTACAATAAAAAATGCCAAATGTTTACAAATTCACCATAGAAACCCTCCTTAGTTTATGTGCCCAAACCAAGTCAACTCAACTGATTCTAGTAGCCCTCAACAACTATCCAAAAATCCCCTTCAAAGAACTGTTGTAACACAGTTGTTATAACCCTCAATCAACTCTCAAAACTGCTCCTAGTCTAGTGTCTTGGACCACCAAACTACCGAGAAGTTGTTGCCCACTGTTGTACTTGCTATCAACCACCTATACTTGTTGTACTAGCTTCCCAGGCATCCGTGGCAGCCTCTCCTAGTAGGGTTAAACCCTCCCATAGGCTTGTGGCATTCTCTCTCAATAGGTCGAGTCCTTAACCCTGTTGTCGTTGCCCCTATCCATCCTCCTACACTTGGATGAGCCCTGATGCAGCCTATATAGGGCTTGCGGGTGCCCTATGTCACTAGGTCGAGCCACCCTAGGACCTGTTGCAACCTTCTCTTATGCTGGCCTAGTCCTCCAAGATAGTCGTTGCCTCTCTCCTGCTCCCCTACTTGGCCCCAAGGGTGATAATGATAAACTATCTCACACCTAATGTTCTTTTATACAACTGTTAAGGGTGAGTGAAAGCCCTTAAATTATGTCAACATTAAATTAGAATAATTTAATTTCTTGTGGGTGTGAAGCCCCAACACAAGCCCATGAAGCCCCACACAATGCCACAAGCCCCAACTCATTATACAAGGGGGTATTCACCAAACGAAAAGTGCAATGTGGTGCCAAGGATGATTCCCACATGCTCGACACCAAGGCCTCTTATGGGAATACCCCTTGAAGCTACAAAACATCAATAAGGAATAGTAGCATCATTAGCCAATTCCACACTCAAGCTTTCCTCTTGCTCCTGAAGTTTGTTGAAGAGTGTCTTGTCATAATTCATATGTCTTGAAGCCCTATTGTTCACATACCATCCAACACTTGACATAATGTTAGAAGATTAACAAGAGACCTTGGAGAAGGCATTCTAAAGCTAGGATGATTTCCCATCCATCCCTACTACAGTACCTGTGCAACCTATTTGGCCTTCCCCTTCTTCTTGGAACATTGGCTGACATAATGTACCATCTGGTGACACATAAAATATTTCACCTTACTTAAGTCTTTCTCTCTTGTACTTGAATCTTCTTTTTTATGTTTCTTGCTTACTTTCTTTGTCTTCCCAACAACAACTGCTTCTTTTACTCCCTTTTTCTACACCAAATAGGTATTCAACCTGATCTCTTCTTGCATTAGGTTATCCTAAAGCTTCGTAAAATTTTGACAAGTTCTCAGGAGCATAAATACCTTGGAAAAAATACATCCAAGATGGAGCAAGTCCATTCAAGGCAATGGACACCAACTTCTTATCTAACACATCCCTATGGCAGCCAATTGATCTTTCAATTTTATGACCTTGGTAAGGTATCTCACCATCATGTTTATCTTACTCATGTGGATTGCAAAAAGCTTGTTCCTTAACAAAATTTGTCAAGAAACACAACTGCCTTGAAATAAACCAACCAAACTATCAAATATATCCTTACTGGATTTCTTCTTTGCAATGTGATGGTTGAAGTGATATTTCATTGAATTGAGAATGACTCACTTTGCCTTGGCCTCCTTGTTAAGGGTGTCCAAGTTCATCAAATCATTAGGGGCAACAATCACTTTCTCGACATGCTCCCAATTCTTGGCTTTCTCTATGAGAATCTATAGCTTGTGCTTGCAAGGTATGAAATTGGAAGCATTGTCCAACCTGTCACACTCTTTAAGATCGAGAGCCATCATCCTGTAAATCTAAAGCACGCCTCAAGGCAAAAGATCAGCAATAAATGAGTAGAGTAACACATCTAGGGTTCAAGCACTTCTCTCAAGCAACCTAGGGTTTCACACCCAATTAACTAAACAAGGTCATGCACCAGTCCTAGGTACAATATAATTGAAATACCAATTCCCTTCTAACAGTAAGATTGATTTTAGAAAGATAGCTCTGGTACTATGTAGAAAGTTCTTTTTTTATGACTTTTATTGAAAATTCAAAAATTTCACCTCTTAAGGAGGTTCCTGTATCTTGTCCCTATGAACTTCAGTAGCATTAGGGATGATCCGAAATATTAATTTAAAGCAGCAAACAAAAGACAATATTTCATCTCACGTCAATGCAACACACTAGGCACACTAAGAGAAAAGATTTCAAATAAATACCAACAAGTTCTAGCCCCTTAAGGCACACTTTTCCAACCACATACCAGATCTGATATCACCTTAATAACAACAGATTTATAGCAGTAAATTTGCTCTATTATCTTCGAGATATATGTTAAATCACCTAAAATTTTCATAGCTATGATATGTCATATTGGCATTAAAAAGTGCTGGAAATTACTCAATCAAGAAGACAATGCAAGCTGAAAATCAAATCTGCAATTACACAATTTTAGACTGCTGAAAACTTCATATATATATATTATATATATGGTAGACATGAGAAACATATACATACTATAGCGTATCACATGTTGGTACAATTCTTCAAACTCCCTAAAACCATATCTAGGAAAAACGAAGAAAACCTTAGCCACCACCAAAGATCTCCAACAAGAAAACGTCAAGACATACAACTCCTTGGTTTCAACACTTGTCTCCCACAGGTGTCCAAGACATCTCTCTGTCCTTGTCCTTAATCAGTATTCTCTAGGGTAAACGCTAGCTTCCTTGTCTCCATAGCGTGTGTTACACCTCATACTGTATGAGGTTTCACACTGTGATTTTCAGCACATTTGATGGAGTTTGCAGCTGGAACCCATGGTGCATTTGGTTGGATTTGGAGGTACACATCCTTATGGAGCCCCTTCTCTTCTTGATAGTGGATTATTTTATGGAGATCTTTGGTGGAGGAGATTCACTTCTCTATGGTGGATGGTCATCTAATGGGTTGGTGCTATGTTCATACATGTTACCACACAATTTAGCACTAAGTGCAAAGCTTTCACAAGGCACTAAGACTAGTGGAACATGGAATATGTCACCACTATCACCTAGGCAACAAGTTTCCTCTCTTTAGTGAAGGAACAATATCCAACACAAGGGAGGCTTCCCCAGTAGTCTGCAAGAATCCTTGGGCAAATGACAATCAAGTCTAGAGCCCCCCTAGGGTGACCACTCACATTACAACCAAAATAAGGATAGACAAAGTAATAGAGAGGTGGTGGAACAAGACAATTTCTGATTTAAAGTGTTGAGGATTCAAGCCAAGTAGAGAGGCTTTCTAAGTCAAGTATTGGTTTAGTAGGGTTCCCAAACACTAGAAATAAAAAAAATAGTCTAAAGGTGAAGTAAAACTTGCAAGAAACATGAAGTTACAGAAGTAAAGTAAATAATTATAGCAGTGAAGAAATTATGATAGCAACAAATTCAATGATTCTTAGATATAGAGAGATTATCTCAATAATGAAATAAGTGATTTTTAGTAGTAGTAAAATTATTACAGCAATAAGATAGATGATTTTTCAGCAGTAAAATGATTACAATATTGGAAATAATAGCCTTTTGATCATGAACTGATCCAGTAAATAAGAGGGCCAAACACTTTGTAAGATTAGGGTTTTAATTGCCAACAAAATCAGAAATTCAAACAATAGTAAACAACCCTAAAACCCTAGATGTTTTTCTCTAGATGGCTGTTATAACACTTCAAAAAATTAAATTAGGGTTTTAGCAATTTGATTCAGGTGAATAGTATGCCTAAATACCCTAGATGTCTTAACTTTTATGGATGGAAATGAAATTTTGCAGCCAATAAACCCTAAACTAAACCCTAAAATAGTAAAATTCAATAGTAATGAATCATGATTGACTATTTTTGGAAAAAAAGATTACGACCTACTATTTTGGGCATATGGGGTCAAATAGTGATTATTCTTGGTAGAAAGTGTGAAGTATTTAAGGGTGAGTTTCTCTACTACTAACCCTAGACAATCATAAAAAAATTCGGGATGAATCAAGGGAAGGTTTCTCCACTAGATACCTTCCAGGAATTTTGACAAGAAGGGCTTGTTCAAGAATGATTCAAGAGGATTGAAGAACCAACACTAGAGAACCAACATCACTCTGTAAATGCATTTATAAACATAATTGTAAGATGAAAAGAGAACACCTACTCAAAACATATTTCATTCATAAAACCCTAATTTCCATGTCATCCAAGTAGTAGTAGAAAATCCACAAGCATAGCTCCCAAAAAGTCGTCCTAGTTAACCATCCATAGCATTCTTCACGAGAGTGAACAAGTAGAAGTAGAGTAGTGATAAACCACCACAAGTAGCAATGATTTACAAAATAAGAAATGATTCTCTATTTATATGAGATATCTAGCACAAAAAGTGAAAAGTTTCCATGAAAGGGTGCAACATTTAATCTCAAGAGGTGCCTCATCATTGAAAGGGTGTGACGCTTCATCAAAAGGTTCCATATCCTCATCAAGAAGCCCTAAAACATCACATCAAGGTTCCCCATGCCTCCAAAGGGTGTGATGTCTCATTAAAGGAGCCATACCATGATCAAGAGGCCTCAAAACATCACATCTAAATGCCCCACCATCCAAATGAAACATCCCATCATGAAAGGGTGCCATCATCAATGGAAGGGTGTCACATCATGTCTCCAAGTGGTGYGTCCTCAAGAAAAGGTCCAACATCCTCTAGAGAAGGTAGAAYGTCCCATAAAATCATCACCATCATGMATGCAACGTYGCATCACCAAGGAGTTCAAGGTCAYACCCYATTTTTGCTAGCATGCCTCGTTAGTGGAGCCATGTGACAAAAGCCCCAACATCCTCCTAGTAGTATCAAATGACCTCTCTCAAGTGGTGGGGACGACCTCCATAAAAATGGGGTAGTAGMTTCTCAACATCCTGCAAAGGATCCAAGTGTCAACCAAACATGTGTCTATGTGAAACTATCATCCGAGGAGGGGCTACTACCATGGCACTCCCATGTGGACTTCTAGAGGCTACTCCCTCTAGAAACACTAGGGTCAACTCCCCATAGTGTGTGATGTCAAGGTCAACTCCCTTGACATGTCCTCATGTGCTATCCACATGGGATTTGTCCACATTTTCTCTCCACAAGGGACGTTGGGCTTTCCCTTCTCGAATAAGTGTCCTCACAAATCAACACACTTATCCCTTCTCGGATAAGCCCAAACCCACTTATCCTTTTTTGGATAAGTGTCCTCACAGATCAACTCAACTCAGTCACAAAGGAGTACGATCTGGAGAATGTCTCAGGAAGCTGCAAACATCAACAATCCCTCTAAGTGAGGGAGGCATTCTTTGCCATGCTAAGTATGTCATGGAAGTACTCAAACCTCGTCCTAGTTTGGTAAGAACATCAACAACCTGCTGATCTGTAGGAAGGTATTGCAGATATACTTCCTTCCTTTGCACCATGTTTCGTAATAACAATGGAATCCATCACATGTCCAAATAAATATGCAAGGAGCTTGCGAAGCCACACTGCTTCGTAGACTGTCACACTCAAAGCAATGTACTCTGCTTCTACGGTGATCCAGGCCACATAAGTATGTTTCTAGCTACACCATGAAACCATGGCAGATCCCAAAGTGAAGCAACACCTAGAGGTGCTCTTCTTGTCCACTACGCTCCCTACCCAATCAGAGTCAGTATTTCCCTGCAATCTCATGTCAATACTGGAAGTATATCTCAGACCGTGTCCAACTGTGCCTTGCAGGTATCTCAACACATGTTTCATAGCAATACATTGTGTTTGTCTTCGCTGTCTCATAAATTGGCTAAGTGTACTCACTGCATAACAAATATCTGGTCAGGTGTTAACCAGTTACATCAATGATCCAATCAACTGTCTGTACAGAGTTGGATCAATTTCATCAAAATCAGAAGAAGACACATTTAATTTCTTCAGATTCGTCACCATTTGTGTAGCCACGGGCTTCCAGTTTAACATCCCAAACTTCTTCAATATCTCAACTGTGTACTTCCCTTGACTCAGGAAGATTTCAATAGTTTTTTGCCACACCTCTAGTCCCAATAAGTAGTGCATCATACAAGGTCCGTCATCTCAAACTCATAGGAAACCACATACTTGCATTCAACAATAAGGCTCTCTGTACCGATGAGGAATAAATCATCAACATAGAGGACCAAAATTAGGGACTCACCATTAACAGTCTTGTAGTACAGGTTGGGATCAACAACACTTTTGCTGAATCCCAAACTCATTAGGTGTCCATATTGAATCCTCGCATACCAAGCTTGAGGTGCATGTTTGAGTCCATACAGGGCCTTCTTCAACCTTCACACATGAGACTTATTCTCATGTATCACGAAACCATATGGCTGCTCGATGTATACTTCTTCCTCAATCTCTCCATTGAGAAAGTTTGTCTTCACATCCATCTGATGTACTCTCCAACCCATGGATACTGCAGGGGTAATAATCATTCGGATAGAAGTGTATCGAGCAACAAGAGAAAATGTCTCCTCATAATCTATTCCCTCCACATGAGAGAATCCTCTAGGAACAAATCTCATTTTGTGCCTGTCGATGTTCCTGTCAATTGTGTGTTTGATCTTATAGATCCATTTGGAAGTTACTAGAGACTTCCTTTCAGGTCTCGGAACAATATCCCACACATCATTCTTCACGATGGACTGATACTCCTCCATCATGACAACCCTCCATACTGGATGACTAGATGCCTCCTCATAACAAGAAGGCTCAAAATGAATGATGTGGCTCATAGCTGCGGCATAACACAAATATCTCTAAGGTCTCTTGCTCACTTGGAAGGTACCACAAGGAGTTGCATGTTCTTCTGCCTCCTACAGAGTCTGATGAGCCCATGTAGGTCTCTTCCGACCTATTGCAATATCTCTAGGAACATTAACTTGAGCTACATGATCAACGGGACCAATTTGATCAATAGGCTCAATTTTCTCCCTCTGAAAGGTAATATAATCTTGGATCATATTTGACAGATAGAGGTTTCCTTATGAAAGCAATGTCTAAGATATATCAAGGTTCCCTCATGGAACCAATGTCTCACAATATATATCGAGGTTTCCTTGTGAAACCAATGTCTTGGTTCCTTCATCTCACCATCTGAGGCACATCAGGATGAAGTCTACATTCCCCCCTACTAGTGCACACGTGACCCTATGGGGAGAATGTCTCATGATGTTTCCTCAAACATCAACACTCCCTCTAAAATTGGAGGCGACTCCTCCTCTGTTTCTGCTCCCATTGACACCGAAGGTATCTGTTCCTCATTCTCTGCCGGTAACTCAATCTCCATTCCCTCTAGATGTAGTACAACCTCCTCTACTTGGATCTATCACCATAGTTATGCTACAATCGGTCTTGACTGGTTGTATCCATGATCACTAGAACTATCTCTGCTATTTGGCATGGTCCCATCTTGGGAGGTACATTGCTCCTAGAGACTTTCTGTCTCTGAGCATCATGTATGGCATGTCTCTCCTTGATATCATATGTTAAATTAGACATGTACAATTTTCTACAAGTGGTAATTACTTCCAATGATATATGGTATTACTTTAGTAAACTCTAGAACATCACTAAGTAACTCGAAAAATTTCAACTTCTTAGAAACTTCGGTCTCTTCCTTAGATCACTTCCCATGTGTGAGAGAGATAAAATATGTGTCTATTGTTGTGTCTTTCAAGTGTCTTTTTATAGTAATATTAGATTGATCCAAAAGACACGTCTCTTTGAAAATTAAATTTAAAATTAATTTTTCTTTCTTATAAATAGTTGGAGAATACCTCCCATAACTACCCAAAGATTAATTTAGTTATAATATATCCACATAGTATTTGACTTTGTTAAATTTTTCCTCCATAATTCATGTGATTCTTTGCATAAATATAGGTAGAAGTAAATATACATTGCATTCCTCATATTTAGGTAATTAGACATTTACTACCCACCATACTTTATGGAATTCTTTCTATAATTTAGGTAGGAGAAAAAGGTAAATATGTTGTACATAAAGATTGTAACAACCCCATAAATTTAACACTCCCAACATTTTACTCTACTCTCATTTTCGGGCCCTCTTGTGTGTTGATTTTTCAATAAGAAAGGTTAAGCATGAAGTTCATTCAACTTTTAGCATTTAACTTAACCATAACCAATAATGTTGCAACAACCAAGATCACAAGAAGAAACACCATGCACAAGAACACAAGAAGTATCTTGGGAAACCCTTCTCAACAAGGGAATAAAACCCAGCCAGATCCTTTGCTATATTTTTCAAGAGAAAGACCTTCACCACCAAGAAAACCTACCACACAAGAGGGTGCTTAAACCCAAGAAGACTAGCGCCCAAGAGAACTTTTCCCAAGAAAGTGTACTTGCTAAAATTTCCAAACTCACACAAAAGATATGATTCCTCAATGGGGAATTTACCTTTACTTATATTAGACTTGACCTATCAACAAAAGTGTCTATTAGCACAACAAGGATGACCTCTCTATCTCATAATATAATTAATATTAACCAGATTAATTATCTTTAACATTAATTATCAATCACATTAAGGTGGGGCCGACTTGTACCCTTTACATTACAATTAGCGTTACAAGAAGGTTTGACTCTTGAACAATATAGCAAGGGATCTTATACACCCACTAGTGCTCATCCACTAGGGGCACATCCATAGGGATGTCCATATCTCTGGATCACTGCATTACACAGAAGAACCACTTCTTCACTAGTGCTCAACCACTAGGATGACGTTCGCCTGTGTTCGTCCATAGGCACGTCCACTCAATAGATCTTCTTCCCCACTGCATTACACAGGAGAATCACCTGGAGTTATTCTCAACTCTCTGTAAGGAGGCCATATCTACATTCCATCTCTGTCTTAGATAGGAACCACACACCCCTCTCAGGGGCTCTCTCTCATTTTTGTGTCCTGGAGAATGTCTCACGTAGATGCAATCATCAACACTCCCTCTCAGCTAGGGAGGCATTTTCCACCAGGCCAAGTCTCTCACAGAAATACTTGAACTTTGTCTTGGAAAGTGGTTTGGTGAAGATATCTGCGATCTATTCATGAGTAGGAAGATACTGCACATGTACTGTCTTCCTCTGCACCATGTCTATGATATAGTGATACTTTATTTCAATGTGTTTCGATTTGTTATGAAACACTGGGTTCTCAAAGAGCTTTACACACAACTCTAGTTATCATCATAGGATCCATCTCATGATCAAGTAAATCTATTAGAAGTTTGTGAAGCCATATTGCTTTGCACACTCGATGATACATACTTTGCTTCTATGGTAATCAAGGTCATAGAGTTTTGTTTCCTGCTACATCAGGAAACCATGGCAAACTTCACGGTAAGACAAAAACCGGATGTGCTCTTCCGGTCCACTGTACTCTATGCTCAATCTGTATAGGTATATCCCTACAAACTCAATTTCACAATTGGAAGCATATCTCAGGCCATATCTAATTGTGCCTCGTGTATATCTCAATACATGTTTCGTTGTTGTTCAGTGAGTCTGTCTTTGTTGACTCATGGAATAACTAAGTACATTCACTACATAGCATGAATCAAGTCTGGTGTTAACCAGATACATCAGTGATCCAATCAGCTGTGGATCAATCTCATTTGAATAATCATCATTCATTTTCTTCAAATCCATCATCGTGGATTTGCATTCTGTCATACTGAACTTCTTTAATATTCCCATTGTATATTTTCCTTGACTCGGGAAAAATCTCATCGGTCCTCTGTCATACTTCTTGTCCTAAGTAGTGCATCATACTTAGATCCTTCATCTCGAAATCATAAGTCAAAGCTTACTTGTATCCAACAATAAGGCTTTCTGAATAAGTCATCAAAATCAGGCTCTTGTCACCAACACTGTAATAATTACGCCGAAAGGCGTACACCTATTGACAATGGGCAGATTTAATAGGGGTTTAGTGCTTAATAAGTTTTCTATGGACAAGATTAAATATGGGTGGAATATTCTTAGTAGTCACACAAAATAAATGGCTGTGATTGCAATCATTAACTTCCTAGCTATTATAAAGACATCCGTTTATGTGTTTACTTTTTTACATTTACCTAATCATATTTAAAAATTACTTTGATAGCTAACTGATTTCCACGTAAGTGATTAACATAAATTAAAATATTAACACCAGATAAATGAAGCTCAACTGTTTATTTGTTAATCAATAATAAAATTTAATATATTCTTTTCATCTTATCAACCTTTCGGCGTTGATCAGCCACAATTATGTGGCTGTGCTAGTATAGGTTTGGATCAGCAATATTGTTGCTGAAACCCAAACTCATCACAAATCCATTCATCTGATATATTTTCCAACTCATGGATGGTTGTACAGATGGGAGTGTATCGGGATTACTATATCAAGTGTCTTATCATAGACAAATCCCTCTGTTTGTGAGAATCATCTAGCTATATATCTCACTTTGTATTTCTCGACACTTCCATTGGCTGCATACTTGATCTTATAGATCCACTTGGAAGTCACCACAGACTTCCCTTCTGGTCTTTGAACAATATCTTATACATCATTCTTTAAGATGTACTAGTATTCTTCTATTATGACATCTTTCCATACCTGTTCTCCTGTTGCTTCTCCAAGACAAGGAGGCTCAGAATCAGTGAAGTGGCTCATGACTGAAGGATAGCTCAAAATATCTCTTTTGCTTTCTCGGGATGTGCCTTAAGGGGATTGTATGTTCTTTTGCCTCCTATAGAGTGAGCCTAGGCAGACCTTTTATTCCCTATTGCAATATCTCTGGACATATCATATCAACTGGATAAGCTTGAATAACGTCTGTCTCCTTCTGAAATGCTGAAGGGGGAGAAGGTATTGTCTCACTGTCAATCTCCATCTGAGATTCTCTGGATCTTTGAAAGTCTATCTCTTCTTCAAGGACAACATCTTTGCTTGTCTCAATCTGTCTCTTACCACTGATGTAGATCTAGAATGTCTTCGAAGATTCACTGTTATCCCATAAATGTATCCTTTCTCCCTGAAGGGTCTAGCTTGGAATTCTTCTCTTTGGGTATTTGGGTACATGAAAATACATTGGGCACCCAAATATCCTGAAGTGTTCAATCTCAGGGTTCACTCCGGTGAAGGTTTCTTCGGGAGTTATGTTTTTCAAAGTCTGGTGAAGACTCTTGTTCTGAACATGTACGGTTTCATGCATGCTTCTGCCCATGGAATCATAGAAAGATTCTGATCATGCATTATTGCATTGGTTGCCTCAATGATGATTCTATTCTTCCTCTTTCTCAAATAGTTTTGACTCCTTCTGAGTCAAGTGACTCCCTCTGAAGGATAAACATCTTCCTTTGTTCTTAACATGTGTGGAACAAGAAAACAAGAGG
>ML868214.1:9434-20894 GCA_009831015.1 Picea engelmannii
AAGATATTACACAGATCTACTATACAAAGCTAAGGAAACTGACAGAACAACCTATTGGGCTAACACCCACAAGAGATGGAAAGTTTCCTCAGAAGATTATTCAAGCCATGTTTTATGAGGTGATATGGTTTTAGGGATGTCCAGTCACAGTAAGACCAAGGGCAGGTGTTATCTATGGGTGTCTTTGTAGGAGGCGAGTTGTACCCGTCATGGATGCATTTTTTCCAAGCCCTTTATTTCCTTTATCTTTTTTATTTATTGCTTTTCTTTCTTTTTTACTTCAAGGTCTGACCAGAGGGCACTACCTTGGCTTGGTGACCAGAGCTGACAGTGTTACCCACTGGTATCTTCGCAGAGATGATAAGGCTGGCTCGTGATGAGACCCCCTTTCCTTTGGCCATGCAACCAAAGGTCACTTCCCTGGCGTGGTGACCAGATTATGGCAATGTCATACTGCTGGATACCTATGAACATAATGGGTCAGCTCGTGATGAGACCTCCCATCCTCTTGGTTAGGTCTTGTTTTATTATTTTTCTTAGGGTCCCTTTAGTTTCTTATCGAGAGGCTTTTTATTGCCTTCTCGGGGATCCCCTGGGCGAAGCATCTCTAGGTTTCATTTCCTATGGCTTTTATCTTTTACCAGCTGCTTTTACCTCCTGGGCCTTTAGCCCCTTCTTCCCACAAGACAAAGTGTAACCCTGAAAGGTCATCCTAATGGTCGGACTAGGGGAATGGGATAGATGAGCGGGGTATAAGATGAAAAAATGATAAAATGGTGGGAGCGGACGATGGCTCTACAAATCCCCCTTGGTGGCAAACCAAAACCCATGAATATCAACTTGCTAAGTCACCCAATCAATCACCCCAACAATGGTCAAGTGGATTAGTGTAAGATCCAAGCAATCATCAGAAATGAAAGGAACTTAATGCATATATAAGAGGGTTATAATGATCAAATATGACACATACCATGATACCTTGGACCAATTACCTCATGGAGCAAGAGCCCTCTCCGATGCAAGGCCAAACTGGTGGTGATGGAAGTTGCTGCTGCTGACAGGACAAATCTGGCGAAGAAGAAAGATGGGTCCTCCAGGACCATGCTCAAGTCAATCCTGCTCTCGGTATTCCATGTCTAGGACCTGTGGGCCTCAAGACATGATCTCCTAGTTATCCCTAGATATCAGGGATAACAAGCATCTTTCATTTCCTGCACAAGCAAGCAACTTAGTTAGTATTTGTATCATTGTATCTATTGTATCTTATGTTTAGTGTACTTTAGTGTAACTCTTATATAATCTTGTTGCAATCTTGTTCTTTATTGTAGATTTGTATCTAGCCTTGTTGTGATATAGTTGTAATCTTTGTAATCTTTTGTAACTCTTGTGTTATCAACCTCTCTCAAACTTTAGTTGGCTCCTTGCCCAATCTTAGGCACTAGTCTTAGTTGTCCTAGGAAAAGGCTTTGTTTGTCATATTGAATTGTTTCATATTGCATTGTTGCCTTTGCATCATAGGCTAGATCTTTCCCCCCAACCTTGTAACTAATTAAAACCAACTCCTAGAACTTAATGTTAATCTTATCCAGTAACTAGGTTATATCCCCCTTGGCTTCCCTAGGAGTAAGCCTAGACAGAAGAGGTTCAAGTCAAAGTGACAGTGTGGGCTTTGAACCTAGGCATTGTGCCTCCAAGGACAAACTAAGTGAGCAGGACTTAGCTCACGTTTGAAAGTGTGTATAAGGACGACAACATCTTTGGTGTTGTTGCCGTGGATAAGTCTTTTATCCTTGATCTAAACGACTTAACTTATTTTTTAAGAACTAAGTAATAAACTTTAGTCCCTAATTTTTTTTAACTTGGATTGGTTGTTTTTGTTTGCTTTCTCTTTAAGTGGCGACTCCATTGAACAAATCTATCAAGTATACTATACGGAGCAATCCTTGTAGGCTGCTTGAAAGTCTTGGAGATGAAGCACTCATTAATATCCAATTCTTGTTTCCACTTAATTATCTAACCTTTGTTTTCCTTCTTGTTTTTGCTTTGTTTGATGATCTTGTTTGTTTGATAAACTTGGTCCTCTGGCGACTCCACTTTAAAAATAATTTGACAAAGTATTCTTCAAGAAGGAACTCACGACTTGTTTTGCTTCATCCTTGAACTTGAAAAGGTTTTTGGATGAAGTTAGCATGTTTTCCTTCTCGTTGGATCCTTAGTAATCTTTTGGGTCCCAAATTTTTTCTTCTTCAATGTGAGCTACCTCTTGAAACCTTTTGATTTTTCAAGAATAGTTGGTTATCCTAATTATATACCTGAAGATGTTATTGAGAATTTGTCTAATTTTCATGATGGTGGTGATGCTTGTGCTCATGTCATGGCCTTTGGGAAATTAATTAATGATTGGTATGATCCACCTATTTATGAGGATGCTCTAATGCTATTGTTTTCCTGGACTCTTTGTGAGGGTGAGGGATCTGCTTATGATTGGTTTCTTCTTCATGAGGATAATTCGATCAAGACCATACGGGACTTTCTGCATGAATTTTTGGAAAGATTTGGGGATGATCGGGATGAAATTTACGATGAATTGGTTGATGGTTTTTTGGAAAAATGGAAGAGGAAGAATCTTCCATATATAAAAACAATCAGTTCATATATAAAGATAGATTCTCCACCCGATCCCATTGAGGAGCTTAAAGAAATCATTCTGAACATACAGTATGCCCATAGCGAACAGCTTGAGGCCATACAATTGGCCCATACCAGACAGTGTGAAGCCATGAATGAACATTTTGTGGCCATGGAAGATCAATTGGAAATCAAGGAAGCTAACCTTAGAGAGACTTGTATTGAATATCCGGACCCTATGGAACTTAAGCTTCACAGTGAAAAAGATAAGGAAGTTCATAGGGAAATTCCAGATGAATCCATGGATGAGTCAGTCACTTATTTTGAGGAGGTAAAGGAATTTGAGTTTGAATTTGTTGAATATCTGGATAATTCAAGTCCCCACCCTCCTCCCGAGGAACCAATCTTTTTAGAGGAGAACTTTGACAACATTAATGATGACAATGCAATGGTTCCTGTGACATGTTCATTTTCAACCTCTCAACCAAAAGATGAATTAATGTTGAATTATAAGGAAATGGAAGGCAACTTCAGTTTATCAATGTCATATCATTATGAGTATTGGTTGGCCTTCCACATTGACAGTCATGAGCAACAAAGTATTGAAAGTTTACACGGGTTGTCATATTCCAGTGTTTGGTTGAATGGAAGAAGGAGCATGATTCTTGGTTGGTTCTTCCTCACAAACAATTCCAAGTTGAGAAAACTTGGGAAGGGGTCTTCTGTGAGTCATCCGGGACAAGGATGCTTCAGACACTTATGGCTTCATTCCATCCAGTGCATGGATGGTTGTAACGTACCTCTAACCCTTCTCCTTGTTTCAGTTTTGTATTGTTTCATTCATTATGTCATTATGTACTTAGATTTACTTTTGTATCATAGTTTCATTTTGTAATTAGAAATGTTGTGCAATAGTTATTTCTTTATGTAATTGTTGTTTATAGCATTTCATTTGTTATATATGTATATTTATGTTGGGTATTGGTGAGCACTTTGTTTTGTAGATGTTGGATTCTCGTATGCTCTCCTTCCTAAGTGTGAAGATCAAACACACGTCCCCATGTGGAGCCAGATGTTGACCACCTATTCAACTAGGGGGTCAACTCCATGTACCATGAAGATTGGCATCATCAGATGCTACCAAGTCAGAGACTTCCTGGTTCTACAAGGCATTTTTGGCCTTCAACATGTATTTTTGTAATTGGAATTTCCACTCCCCTACGTGGGATAACAATGTAATGGGTCTGCATGGATCATAGTTAGGTCAGTTACCTTAGGACTTCATCATTAGAGAAGTTCCTTTCACTGAGTGTTTTTTTTCCTCAGATTATTAATTTGGCTTAACCAGCCTTATTAATTTCCCTTGAGTTTTTCACTCCCACAAATAATTCCTCCAAAGTGGTGAAAGGCGTTCTAATGATCTTGTCCTCTAGTAGCTAGTGTTTAGGAATGTTGTAAATGACCATGTAAGACATCTCTCAAAGTTTCGCGGAATTCCTTCGAGTCTAGATAGTTTTTTTTTAATTAATTAAAATTTCCTAAGGTTGGGTAATTTTAATTAATTATTTTTTATAAAAAAAATGTAAAAGATAGGTCCTTGGGCTTTTGCTAGGGGTATTTTTGCTCAAAAGAAATGGAATGAGACCCCCTACACCCTTGGACCAAGTTTTAGCTCAATTGGACAACTTTTGCTAGGTGTTTGTCCATAGGGAGTCCAAGTCAATCAAAACAACAATTTTAATTGCTAGTCATGACATAGTAAAAATGTCATTTTTTGTAACTATGAGCTAAGTGAGTAAAGTAAAGGTGGGAGATAATGAGTAAACCCATTCCTAACCTACCCAAACATTTTCCTAACCTTTTTCATAACTTGGAAAAGTAATTTTCCACTTAAAAGACCCCCCCTTACCTAGCCAACAACTTAAAGTGGTGTTTCATAGCTAATTGACATGTGGGAATTAAAAAGTTTAAGTGAAAAAAACCACCTAAACTCTAAATTCGCCCTCCTTGGTGTCTAACTTAATGTTTGACCATAGGAAAAGGTGTTTTCCCCCTTTACACCTCACCCCCCTCACTCATTTACCAAAACCCTAAAAGTGACTTTTCCTTGATGTGTGACACTTGTAACTCATCCAAGAGGGGTAACTTTGCCTTCCCAAGTATAAATAAGAGCCTTTGCTCCCTCATTTCTTCACCATCTCTTGAGCTATTGTTATGCTACCAAATTCTTGCCTCACTTCTCTCATCTTCCATCTTGCTTTCACTCACTCTTGCTCTTTCTTGGAGAGGAACTTGTAGCAATTAGTTGTTGCAACTTCCTACTTGATTAATAAAAGAGCTTTGGGGGACTTTGGTGTAGCAAAGATTAGTCTTGGTACATCTATACATATGAGGTGATATTGTGTCTTTGGTGCATTTCTTTGAGATAGAGTAGATTTCTCAAGCAAACTAGTTTGCTTGGGTAGATTATGCAATAGTGTAGTTGTAGATCTATTTGAGTAGAGTAGTGGATAGTACAAATTAGTTTGTGTTATTTAGCTATCTCACTCATTGTTTGCTCTTATCTCACAAGTTTGCTCTATAAGTTGCAGGTTATCTCAAGGGTTTGCAAGGCTAGCTTTGAGCTAGCAGCTTGCCTTCACAACCCACTTGAAACTCCTCTCTTTTATTCTTCTATTTTATGTTCTTTCATATTCAGAAATTTGGTTTTCTAATACTCTAGAATAGGTCAATACATCAATCTACTTTGCTGAAATTTTTATGCAGAAAATTTATGTGTAAAAACAAAAATGTTCTTAACATTTTGTGTGTGTTTTGCAGCATTTCCAGCAAGCAATAGTTTGTTGTTTTTTGCAGGTTCTCGCCAGATCAAGGGGAAGTGTTGCCCAATTTCAGCCACAAATCACACAAAGAACCCTCCTTTTGGTTGGGTAACGTTTCCCAACTTCTCCTTCTTATTTCTAGCATTGTAACAAGCCCAAAGGGGGTCCCCAAGTGGCTTGCATTTTTGTATTTAATTTTTTGTTCTTGTAAATTGTATTAGTGCCTACATCTTGGTTTGAGTTTGGCCAAGCCAACCCCCAAAATCATAAGGCTAATATTCTTTAAATTTCTGCATTTTTATTCTTTGCCCCACTTGTCATTAGGACAAGGTTGTGTGGCTAGGTTGCTTTAGTTTAGTTTATTTCTTTTCCAACCCTCTTTGGCACAAAATAGGAAGGTTTGTCTCCACCTTGTGCCATTGTGAGTAGTTTGTATTTCGGTTTTTCATTTCAAACAAGTGTTTCATCTTTTGTTGCCTACACCTTGGATGTGAAGTTGGCCTAAGCCAACCCCCAAAATCGTATGGCTAGCTTAGTGTTTTGATTCTAATGTGCTTATGCTTAATGGATTAAAATTATCTAGAAGTAGGAACACAACATTAATGCTAGTTTAAGCCCGTGGAGGCATAAGAATCTTTTTATGTTTCATCCATCTTTTACTTGCTAGTTCACTCCTAAATTTTCAAGCACTTATCTCTTATCTTGCAAGTAATCATGGGCATGAGAATAGTTTAAGGAAATCTATTTTACATTCTTGCAATTGTTCAAGTTTTACACTTTATTTTCAAGATTAATCTCATGGTTTAGAACTTCACATTGGCAAACTTGTAAATTTCGGTTTTGGGACAGTTACACACTTTTTGGCAAGCAATATCTTGCCTTAACACACTTTTTAACTTAATTTAACCTGGTCCATAGGCATAAAATCAATTAGACTTAATAGGGCACCTTTACTAACCCAACTTTGTCATTTAAACAAGGACTAGAGGAAGCAATGGAAGGTGATAGGCCGGGGACAGTTTCGTGGCGCTCAGCGTCCTTTCCGGGAGTACTCTTTTCCCTTGGGCTGACCTGTGGAGCTAGGATAGGCCTTGTTGCCATACTTCTTGAGCACCCAACAGTTACTTGGTACAAGCGGAAGGAGTATTGAGTTGACACTTAGCTAGGAGTCACTCCACTTAATAACTCTTAATCAACTCCTTAATCCACTCTACAACTTTGGGCATCAATTTGGTACATCATTTGTGGTTAGCACTTTACCATCTTGCAAGCAACTTTCATTTCACAATTTACTTTTCATGCAAGTTTGATTTATGTGTTGTGGATTAATAACTAAGTAGTCATAGTTGTGCTTTTGGACATTTTCCTTCTTAAGTATTTCTTTTTCAGTTAATTGGTATTCATATCTTTGGTGTGGTCCTCAAAGAAGTCGCGCATCCTTTTGGAGGCACTTCCTTGGTTGGACTTTGTGTAATCTTTTTGCCATTGAAAGCAGTCACAATAGAGTTTTGCATCCTTTTGGAGAAACTCTATTGTTGAGCATGCTAGGCTTGATGTGTTGATGAATGTTTCCCATTTGAGCATCTTTCATTTCCTGCACAAGCAAGCAACTCGGTTAGTATTTGTATCATTGTATCTATTGTATCTTATGTTTAGTGTACTTAAATGTAACTCTTAGATAATCTTGTTGTAATCTTGTTCTTTATTGTAAATTTGTATCTAACCTTGTTGTTATATAGTTGTAATCTTTGTAATCTTTTGTAACTCTTGTGTAATCAACTTCCCTCAAACTTTAGTTGACCTCTTGCCCAATCTTAGGCACTAGTCTTAGTTGTCCTAGGAAAAGGCTTTGCTTGTAATATTGAATTGTTGCATATTGCATTGTTGCCTTTGCATCATAGGCTAGATCTTTCCCCCCAACCTTGTAACTAATTAAAACCAACTCCTAGAACTTAACGTTGATCTTATCTAGTAACTAGGGTCTACCCCCCTTGGCTTCCCTAGGAGTAAGCCTAGACAGAAGACGTTCAAGTTAAAGTGACAGCATGGGCTTTGAACCTAAGCATTGTACCTCCAAGGACACACTAAGTGAGCAGGACTTAGCTCACGTTTGCAAGTGTGTATAAGGACGGCAACACACCCTAAGAGTTTACTTCCTTCTAGTGGCCCAACCTTTCATCAAACCCTTTGCTATTGAGCTCTGATATCACTGTAATTACTCCTCTTATTGCTGTTATACATTTATTGAGTGTTGTTGGTGTGTTATGGGTATTTTCTGGGTGATATAATTTGTCAAACACCTTGATGACAAACTCCCACTTCACTGCTGTAACAATATATGTGTATTTCTAAGTGTTGACTTTTGTCAAACACTTAGGCTGTAGGTGTCTATTCCACTGTATAACCCTCTTACTGTTGGTTGTAACTTATTTCTGATTACTGCTATTAAGTCAAACACTTTGTAGGCTCCCTCAACACCCAATCAAATCAACCCTTACTGCTGTCATCATGTTTGGGATGGCTGTTGGTTGTGTTTTTTATGTATTTGTTGAGATAGGAATTTCAACAAACTGTTTGTAGCATTGCCAAACAAACTTGATACAATATGTATATAACAGCAAACAAATAAAATGAAAATGTCCTAAAATAACAGTGAGAAACACAGCCACTAAGTCTGCTTTATTAACCATTAAATTCTTGACTAATACATCATGGAACACTCACAAATTTGTCTTGGAACAGCATTGGTATTTTGGTGAAAATGTTGGCTGCGAAATAAGAGAAATGCATATGGCTGTAGCAGCAAACTAAATACTGAATCAGCTCCTTTCCTTTGGCACCAGATCTGTAAATGACCATACTCTAGACAACATATAATGCACTGAAATGTTCCCCTTCTTTGACACCCAGAACAACAATTACTTGACACTATTTAGTGATGAAACTAAGGAAGAGAATTCAGCCATTACAGTTCTGGTTTATTCTTCATTGCTGACCTGTGTGTAACCCTCTTGGCAGCATTTAATATATTGGATCGGCCACTTTGAGAAAGGCGGATCAGCATTAGATTGGCACTATCTGTTGGAAAGGGAAGGAAGAGTCACAGCAGATTGGTATGGCAGCAATTAAAGTTCTGAATCAGTCCTTTTAAACCCCACGATTTAGCAATAAATGGTACAGCCAAGAAGAATAGAGACAGCAACAATGAGAAGCTAGATCTGCACTCAACGATATCCACAAACACCCACAAATCTGATATAAATGCTCACAATCTGAAGATGGAGGGTTTAGCCCTCACAAATGCCACAGAAAACTCTGCAAATGCCCACACTACTTAGCACAAGGGATAGATCTTCCTTCTGCAATGAAAAACCTGTGAGAAACCTGAGTGATTTCTCCAACCAATTAGCTAGGGTGGAATCTTTCACCACCGAAACTAATTATCAACAAGGGTTTTGCTCCAAAACCCCAAGAAAAGCCCCAAGAGCTCTCTCCAAATCAATATCAAAATATTCATCAACATAATGAGAGAATATGAGTCCCTATCTCTCTTTTATACCCCCTTTCACCTTTTTCCCCTCAAGTGACTTTTAATTCATCTTTAATATTTTATCACAAAATCTCTTAATTAATAATTAATTCACCTTTTTAACCCCAGAAAGTGATTAATTCGCCTTTATGACTTCTCCGGCCACTAAAAGTCACTTTTCATCATCTCATCCTGTAGATATTTTCGCCCCAGTTCCAACGAGCTATTACACTAAGGTATTTCTCCAAGAAACAAACTCCAAATAGTACCTTTAGTGTAATTAATTAAAATATGTCCAATAATAACCCTGTTTTATGGGAATCGTCAAAATGCAACGCAACCAAGAACAAGTTGTGCGGAATTGATCTTGATGATGAATAATGGTAAATAAACTAAGTTGGGCCCCATCAAAATCCTCCAAACCTTCTAGGCTCACTGATGACCTAGTTTCACCCCTCTGACCTGGCTGACACAAGCCTCCTGAAGTAACTCTAGCCGCATAATAAGGGAATCCAAAAATGGGGACATTACAGTCCTCCCTTCCCAGAGATTGCTTGTCCTCGAGCAATGCCACCTCAACCATACGATCAATAAGCTGCACCAAACTAAAACTGAGAGTGATCCCTAAGTCCCAAACCAATCTGGAAGAAGTGAAGCACCCTCTACTCAAAGCGTTTTCCTGCAAGATACTAGCATGAGCGGCCTCCTGAATACTATCGATAAGTAGAGCAATCAGATACTGCAAAAACTCGATCAACTCCTCAAATAATTGCTCCTCCAAAAAACCAATCCCATGCACTCCAGTAGTAAACTCCCGAAATTAGAACCTTCTCTCCTCTGTATTAGTCGTTGAACTGGTAAACAATGTAATCCCAAGGTCCCAAGCTAATCTCAAAAAGGACCCACCATGCTGACGTTGCACCACTCTGATCATAATGGCTTGATCACCATACTCAGACTGTACCCTTGTCTCTTGGACCCCAAAGTTGAAATCCCTGAAAGGACTAAACTCACTATCCTGGATCATGGCTCGCCAAGGCATCTCAATCAAATCGAAGCCCGTCAATCCACGACTATCCTCAATCTTGGGTATCGTGAGGAGAAAGAAAAACTTCACAACTCCTCTCACAACATTCCCACAATGATGCAAACCAATCACTGCCTCAACTCTATCGGTCATCAACCTCGTCTGAGACAATCCATCATTCGAATGAATGCCATGATCCCACCTCCACATTGGAAGTCCACCACTCCCAATGCATGTCGACTGCTATTGTGCCCCACCAATAACCATCAGAGTCCAAATGAGCCAAATCCCTTATGTGCAATCTCTATAGCAGATAATGCCATCCACTACTCTGCCAGCTACAATCTCTATGAACCGATCCAAATAAGTATGGATCTCATCCAGTGCACTCAACGCACTGATCACAGAGTCCAAATGGATGAACTCTATCACGGCCACAATGCCCCTTATTTCATCCCACTGGCTACAGTAATCCTCTCATATCCTGTTGTATACAATGAGGGCATCAAATAACAAAACCAGGTGCCTCTGCCACTGCATGAAGGACTGGAAGGTGACTAATGCGTTGGTCAACCCCAAGGGCATGAAAAAGAATTCATGATGATACCGGAGAACAGACTTGTGAGTACCCTGCTCCCTGGCCCAAGCCTGATGATATCCCATATGAAAATCAATCATCGAGTGATACAACGCTCGCTGAGGCTCACCCATCCACTCACCGATCCTAGGTAACTTCAACCCAATGGTATACTCAATGACTCTGTCAGGCAATCTCCCTAGAGGAAATGCTCCAAAACTCTGTTGTGCACCACCATGTGCCAATGTATACTCTCGTATACTGTGACATACTCATGTGTCCTCCTGTACCGTCTGGTTCCCTGTATGTGCTACTGAATCCAACACTCTACTAATAATGACTAAACATGTACCATGTTGACTACCTGTTATCGCACAATTTGTACTTTGATTGAAGGAAAGGTAAAAGGAGAGCAAATTAGCATAACGGGAGACTATCTTATCATTGTCACCTCAATAGGATGTCTCTTTCTATTTAGGGTGGTAGGCCCTGTTATCGCACAGTTTGTAGGAAGGGTTTAGGTTAGCTTGAGTCAAGGCTTCAAACTGGCATAACAGGAGCTTCCCCACCCACTGTCACCTCGATGGGGAGCTCTTTCTATTTAGGATGGCTAGTCCAAGGGAGACATCCCTAGTAATCTGGGTTTTTGAAGGAGAAGGATCAAGGTTTTAAGGCTTCCAAGGTTAAGGATAGGCTTCCCTTCACAGATTACTGCCGATAGAGATAGTCAAAGGAGGTATTCCACTGATAAGGGCACCTGTTTTGCGAGACAAGACAAATAAACTAAAAGAGTGTGCTGCAGTGGTTAGTACTTCCAATATCAATGACTATCCTCAAAATATGTATATGAGCAATGATTAAATGTAATTATTGACGA
>WSFP011438039.1:0-20894 GCA_009831015.1 Picea engelmannii
TATTTAATTTGTTAAAAAAATCACTCAATAATATTTTCAGCAGACATTATGATTCAGTGAAATGAAATATCGGTATCTCTAAAAATATACAGTGAAAAATTTAGAAACAAATATATTCATAATCCTTAAAAGGTTCTCTTCAAAAGGGTATATTTAGATTTTAGTTTTAAGTAAAAATTAAGATAGATACAAGGTGTAGAAAAACATGTATTTAAAATCTGCAACGTTTTCATCTTGGTCAACTTCAAAAAATTCTAGAAATTATAATATTCATCCGTTAGATTCAAAATTATAGTCATAATAAAATAGAGTCTCTATAGATTGTTGCAGTATATTTCATTTCTTAAAAACATAAGTTTAATAATAGATACATTGTTGTAGAAAAAAGTTACTCAATAGCATTCCTTTCATGTTTAAGGAACATACTGTTAAACAACTGTCAAATTGACATATCAAATCCTGATAAAATACATTTGAAAAATAGTCATCGGAAAGCTAACAAAATTATTCACAAGTTTTGTTTTTTCTGTAAAGTGAAATTCTAAATAAAAAAAATACTTTTGTATGCCGAAAGTTGAAGAACTTGTGAAAATACAGTTTTTTTCTCATAAAACAAGCAAAAATTTAACCCATCGTCATGATTTTACCCTAGCTCAAAATGGTTGTGCGTATACATCTACAGATTCATCCTCACCTTGCTCATACAAATAGTCTTCATTGGATTTCTATTTTTTTTATTTTTTTTAGGGTGCACTTGTATATTATATTGTTCAATATATTAACTGTTATGCTCATGTTTCTAGGTTGAAGGGGTTGCAACAAATGCATACTCGACCCCCTTTGAGCCTGTATGTGCGAAATGCAACTCTCCTACTTCTTCTTCTGCTTTCATAAGTGATGATATGATTGATTGTTTGCGAGGCAGTAAAATATGTCCATGCATATATAGACATTGCCTCGATGTTGCCATCTGAACCGTGGGAAACACAACCGTGCATTGTACAATTAGACAACCTTTGTTACAAGATGTGCTTCTTGGGTTAGCAGAATTGTCATATGAATCATACCTACAAAAAAAGACAAATAGTGTCTACATGCTGCACCACTTTTGGATACATAGGAAATTTAAATTAAATGAGGACAAAGCAATATTGCATATTGACTGGAAAAAAAAAAAAACACTAAAAATATCTTATGTGTGTCTGTAACTTTTATTCAACACCTAGATGAATGTTCATCGGACTCGGACTTGGGTTTATTTTCTTTTTTGAACAGGTTTGTTAATTGGATGGCATAAACTTGACAACCCTTTCTCATGCATTTCTTAAATTGCATTGTTGAAATATGTCTAACTGAGATTGGTTTTTGTATACTTTGAACTGTCCTAATAGTGTCATTTTCATCTTTATACTTAAGTGATTTTTCATAAAAATATAACACTTCTTTATGCCTTTCTAACCAATCCATTCCGATAATTACATCATAATACCCTAACGGTAGAATTTTCAGATTTTTATTTATGTTTTGACCACCTAAATAGAACTCATAATTATAAATAAAATCGACTGCTTTTCTTTTTGTTACTGTTGCTAGTTATACCAGCCAAGATTTTGTATGTCTTGTTTTCTTAAGTTTATTTGAATCCACTATTCCATGAGTGGTATAACTCAATGTAGCTCTAGGATCAATTAAAATAGAAATACGAATGTTATTAATTTTACCTTCAATTTCCACCACAGTGGACTGGTGGTCATCTTGTCGGCCATCCATAACTGCATTTATCTGATGTAAGCTTCTACCCACATCTCCCACCATAGAGGCTTCCTGTAGGTTGTGAATCGTAGTTCTGGCTACTGAAGTCAAATGTGGACAGTTCCTCCTTAAGTGAGGTTCTCTACATTCCCAACATTTTAATGGTTCACGGGGGTTGTCCCCAAACTTCTTTGTTCCCAGATTTACTGGTTTACCACCTCCTTGGGTGTTCTTATTGTTGGAGTGAAAATATTTTCTAGGAAAACTCTTTGTTGCATTCCGAAAAGAAGTTGGTTGATATCCCTTCTTTCGTTGGTTCATTCGGTCTTGTTTCTTGTCTTTCCAAGCCTTAGGAAATTCTGACCTCTGTTTTCATTGGTCGTAACACATTCAAGATTTCATGAAAACTTCGATCAAGGACTTAGGATTATCAAATTTGATTTTGTCCTTATAGGACTGTGGTAAACAACTTAGGAACCGCTAGATTTTCACTTTCTCCTCCCGGATATAAGGCACAAACCTTAGTAATTCTAGGAATTTGTTTATTACATCTTCCATATCCATTTGACTGAGTCACAACTCATAAAATTCTTTTGTTTTTCTTTCATAGTAAATTTCAGACAGGTACTCTTTCTTAAAGTATTTCTTAAAATCTGACCATTCCATCTATTTTTCCTTTAGACCCTTGGCCAACTTCAGGTCTTTCCACCATATGTTGGCCTTCCCTTTTAGAATATAGATGGCCATTTTGACCTTCATATTGCTGGAATAGTTGTATATCTGGAAATACTTCTTGATGTCTAATAACCATGCTTCAACTTCCTCCCTTGTTTTGGATTACTTGTCAAAGGTCGATGGTTTTATTTTCTTAAACTCTCTCTCAAGGTGATCTACATGTTTCCTTTTTCTTCCCATTTTTGTTTTATATTCAGCTGAAGGTGTACCATCAGATGAGTTGTCCCCTTTTTCTACTTCAGGTCTAGAATTATTGGAGGCCCTTTTACTGATCTCTTATTCCTGGTTGTCTTCCTTCGGGATTTTATTTGTCACTATACTTTGCATCAAGACTTCATTTATTTCCTACTGTTCCTGCTGTGCCTTTTTCAGTTTCTCATTGTCTGCTTTGAAAACTTCCAGCTCAACAATGATATTTCTCATTGTTTCCAGAACTTCAGTAGGTGAGCTTATGTCACCGTTCTGTCTCTGATCTTCAGGAGGTCTTTGTTCAGGATTCTCCTCAAGTTTGATTTCTGCTTCATTCTGGGATACCATGATTACAACATAATAAAGTGTTTTTTGTTTGTAACAGTAATTGTTTTGTTAGTTTTACATGAACAGGAAAATATATGCTAATTACATAATTTGGCCCTGCTCAAGGTCCAAGTGTTGTAACCTTTTCTTTGATACCATATGTAATGTTTCCTGATTTTTACACACACACAAAAAATTGTTTTGGATTACACGAAATTATCATTTTTCTAAGGGAGGAAAAACCTTCAATTAATCATAAACTCTATGACGAAAAGTTCCACTGCTTCCTTTGCAGTCATGGTTAAAACTTACTGCTTCTTCCATGAAAGTGAATTGCGTATATAACTAGGTATATATATTCATTATGACAATGTTAATTCTATTTTCCACAAGAGTGTAGGTGTGATCTCCTATATAAGGCATATATCCACCCTGGTCTTCCATTTTAATGGCTCAAAGTGTTTATAAATTATAGGACCACTATCCTATTCCCGCAACCCCATAGCCTAAATTTGGTTACCCTTTAACAATCTTTATCGTTTATTTTCTTTTCATTTATGAGTATTTTTACACCCATGTTCATTAATTTGGGTAGTTGTGTCTAGAATGATGGTAACTGTTACTATCAACAACCACGAGGTAACTAACATAGTCTAAAAGTTTACGAGGCTATTGGTGAGAGTTAACGTCTTATCATAACAGAGTTGATGTGCACTTTAAACCCTAACTGGTCTAGGCTCATACTTCACCATAAATATGGGAATAAATAAGTTGGCAGGGAAGGTTGTTTGGTTTAATGACCATACCTACGACATTAAATAAATACCCTATAACGTACTCCTTGGGCTGGAACTTGACCTCTGTGCCCACTAAGATCTTGCCACTTAACATGGTTCACATGGCACCGGCATAGTTTTCTACCCTTCACCAAATACTAGCTTCGCTGGAGGTTTACTATCATTTGGTTCATTCATTTATGTCCCTGTGTTTATGCAACCCCATGAGTCTTCTTTGTTACTATTCGACACAGTTGTAACGGCCAAAATTCATGAAATTGGAATCTTGTAATGGTGAAAGGAAAGTTTGGAGAACAGCAGTTGAAACTCTTACAAGGTGAGCGTTCTTCGACGATGGTTATTCGACTCTCTGTATTACTAAATTGTCTAGTTACCTTCAAAGTTCCTGAACGTGTATTCATTTGAACTTCAATAATAGGTTTCATTTCCTTTAATTTTATTTTACCAATCGGAAGTGTGTTCAACATCACTCAGGGTTTTCCGTGGCTCTACCTTTAATCCTTATTTTCATCTTTCACCCAAAACCCTGGTGCTCTGTGCTAGAAATAACATTTGTGAAAAACCCGTAGCCCGTTCTCTGGGCCGAAGATTAGAGATGGAGAGGGTTTCGGTTCTGCTAATACATTGACCGAATATATTGTATTTGGATTCATTCGTGGGAACGTTTTTGGATGTTAAATCCCGTTTTGGGATTAGGTTAAATCTGAGGGAGATATTGCCCTTACGTAGTAAGTGTTGGATTCCATTTTTTTTTTCTTCGAATTCATTAACTTGATAGTCATGAAGAATGTAAGGGGTATATCCCTCTACTAAATTCTCGAATCCTCTTGGGATTCTTTGCATACATCCCTTGATTCCTATCATAACTCATTCTCATACCAAATCGTGACCTTAGAATCTTAGGTGACACTCACCATGAAATTCAATGTGTTTTTCGTTGTTGAGAAGAAGTGTCTGGCACTTGGCCTATGACCTTGTTGAATATGGTTCATGTTGACTGTGGAAATTAGGGAAAACACTTTGTAATGTACCTCAAAATTTACATAATTTTTTTTTCTTTTTAATTAGGATACTTCAAATTGTCCGTTTGTCTTCATAAACCTCTCAGGCATTCATTAAATTATAATATTGAATAGTTTCATTGCCTCTTTGTTTTTGTTTTAGTCCTTACCACACATAAATCACACTTTCCTTCCTTGTCATCAGGTAAGTTATATAGGTTCATATACATATAACTAAATTTATCCTTCCCTCACTAGAGGTGCAAGAAACTCAAAAACTAATCATCGTAATTGTTTGGGACTTACATCCCACTTACATAAATAGATATGTACATAATGTTTTAGGATATCCCTTTATACACACATATCCTATGACTACTGTGGGAAATGTTGGATAAGAAAAAAACCATGACCCTTAGGGTAAGGTATCACTCAAGTCATGGATCGAGGGGTCATGGATAAAGTTTGGTGCAACTAACCCTTTCTTGTCGTTTTCTCAGGTCCATGCTAAATAACTAGAGCTTAAGGGTTAGTGCATTGATCGACGAGATTCAACTTGTAACCAGAATTGGTAGTGAGGTGAAAAAATACCTCAACTAGACCGCCAAAGTACTTTCACCATTAAAACAAAACTGCAGGGGATGTTGTCTTGATTTAATTAACCTACCTATGAAATTTATGATGCCCTGTGGTGTGATCGTTTGGTATAAGTCTTGGCTTACTGTGCCCACTATAATTTTGACAACTTTCACCTTTCACATGGCTTAATTACGGTCTACAGTCCTTCATCATTACTCTACTCGTAATGGGATTTCTAGTGTTATTGTTTCATTTCCCTCTCGGTGCTGCATAGTTGCGAAACATTACAGGACCGTCTCTATTTCTATTCATCTCAGAGTCATGGCCAAGGACTTGTGATCTTGGATTTCATTCTGGGCAGGAGAAACATTAATATTCCTTTTGGTTGGATGCCAGTTTGAGCGAGGTAAGAATTTCCTTCGAAATGTTTTCATCCGAGCTCTCTTTCTCTGTGTGTGTTAATAAACGATTCCTGCGTGACGAGTGATTTCAAAAAATTCCTGTCTTGTTTTCATGGTTTGGTATAGCCTTAGAAGGTTGGCTTTAATCCCAGTAGTGCTTAGGTCTTTAACGTAGGCCCCCTCTACCTCTGTACCAGTTATTTTAAAAAAAACAAGGGTAAGGTCATTACCCCCTGTGACAAATCTTATTGTTTGTTCTCTGTTCTTAGTATCTGTGCATTCGATACAAATGCCATTCTTTATTTGAACTCTCAGATGTCAAACTACTCAATATAACGCCTTTCCTAGTTTTATTTTATGGTTGAATGTATACTTTCATGGATTGTATATCTAAATTTTCTCATTCTGGTACATGACGAACCTTTCGACCGTAAGGAGGTCATTCACTTCACGTTGTTTTATAATCAGAGTTTTATTTTCTTTCATTCCTTTGGCTGTGACCAAATCGCGTAGCTCTGAAATCCCTAGACTGGAGGTTTCGAGGTATTAAATTTTTTGTTTCGGATTAATGAGATTTTATCCTCAGAAAACGTAGTCTACTTTCTGTCTGAACACTATGGTCATACTCGGTCGTCTACTAGACTTGTCGTATCCTAAGAGATTCATACAGTAATAGTGAAAAATAATAAGGGTTTGTAAATTCAGATTCATCATTACACAGTCCTCCTTATGATACCTAGATCTCTGATATGACCGACTGTATTAGTCTCCTTTTGGTTTATAAACGATGCCCTATGATTTACAATTTTCCCCTATAACTCTATTAGGTTACGATGTGGTAAAAACAACCATTTTTAACTCGGGGTCTTTATTTTATTTCACAGGGACTGATAAAAAAAAAGGATCGAACTATTAATTCAATCTGTGATCCATTTTTTTTTACTTCATTAATTTATTGGTTATTGTTTAAATTTTTTTTTTCTGATGATTGAATAAAGACTTGATACCCAATACTAATGATGGGCCCTTGATACTGTGAGAGTACCCATCAGGTGACTCACACTACTTCCATCCCCATTATGATCACAGATGGCATCTCAGGAAAGCATAGAGGAAGGGTGGTTTGTTACCAGAAGCCCGAGTTAAGTATCATTCGACCCTACCCTGAATTCGTCTTTATTAAATAAGTACCCTGGCAAATTTAATTCTATGCTTTATTAAGAATTTCTAATAATCATTTATATTTCGATGATTCAGTTATGTATACCATGTGTAAGCATATCTATTATTTATTGATAATTACTAATGAACTTTACTTACTCTCCTTGTAGGGTTGGACCTTCGATCCCTCGTATTCTTGGGCATCCTCTCATGGAAAAAGGTATTCGAGTTCTTTTAGGATCCTCAGGACTTATCATCATAGATTCTAAAGATGAAGCTTCTCGGTTTGAATACTGTACTATGTACAATTTGAAGCTCAGTTTTTATTTATCAAAAAACAATGTTGTAATAGTATTCCCTATGGGAGATTATAACGCAGTTCTTGTGTAGGTCGGGTATATCCCTAATTATGGTATCTTGAGTTGGGTTGAAATTTAATGTTAAAAAACACATAACTCTTCTCTTATATACTTATAATGAAAAGCAAGGAAACATAGAACGATTAAAAATTGGTCTGTGTCGATATGTTGGTTAGATTACTTATGAAGAGTATATCAATCCTTATGTTTTCGAGAAGTATATTTGATACTTTTAGTTACTCCTACATTATTGTAATTTAACATTTCTTATGCATGGTATCTATAGTAGCTTCCACGTTTCTTCATTCACTTAACAACATTATAAATTTTAACGGAGTATGCGTCCAAAATCTCTGTTTCATTTCTAGGTAAAATGAATCATTGTTCTTTTGACATTTCGTTCCAGAATTTTGTTTGTGTTTTTTTTTTTTATTTAAGTAAAAATGTGGTTAGTTCCCTCTATATTTGATATCAAAAAGTACAGTTGTTGTTGGATTACCCTCCGTTCTGCCGATGAATTGGAAACCGGAACGGAGTGAACCCTTGTTCAGTAAAACCAGTTTGCCATCAATCCCGCCCAAAGGAAACCAGGATTGGTGGTGAGTCATTGTCTTAGCTGTGCATAGTGTCTTTCAAGATATAACTAAAATCATATAAAAAACTGTAAAAGAGAGACTGTAAGATTTGAACAAGACCATGGCTAATACCAGGTGGCATCTGAGGTGGTGTCCGCATCCAGTGCATGTGCTTTGACTAGAATGACAAAGTGTTGCAGGCAGGTGGGGCATCATTGTCCCAGTGGTGCATTTGAATAGGCATGGAAGAGCATGTCCACATGCTGGCACATGAGGGTTCCACGATAGGCGTGATCCAGCATTTGGTTCCTCAAGTCAAAAATAAAATTGATCAGGTCCAGATGGAGTATAGGTGGCAGGCCAGTCCATTGAGTTTCCATGCAGGATATGGGATGTGGCATGAAGATTGTACCATCCTCCTTGGAATTTCCACGATGCTTGCTTGGATTTTCTTCCATTGCCTCGCTTGAGTTTTCCTTCCCAGTCCGCTTCAATTCTACATCCTAAGGGTTCAAGTCCGTTGGGGTCTCCTCTTCCACATAGCAGGTGAAGGATTCATCCTTTGTTACCTTCATTTTTCCACCATGATACTCCTCTAGGCCAGATAGGAAGGCTCTCATTCTAAAATCACTTGGTGGATCCCAATTGTTTGACACTGTGAAAAGAATCAGCTCTGAGATCTCCTAAACAGCCTCCTCCAGGATTTCCTCTACGATGAATGAGGTGGGATTCTCCTTGATGGCTGCCGCAACCGGAGGCTCCCCAATGACTGCTGCAACCGGAGGCACCACAATGGCTATTGCAACCAGAGGCTCCACAATGAATGTTTCTACTGGAGGCTCCACGATGGTTGTTGCAATCGGAGTCGCATTACTTCCAATTCTTCTACGTTGAAGCTAGGTCTGGGAAATGGAAAGAGCCCGTTCCATTGTTTGCAATCGTTTTCGCCAAGTGACATAGGAATGCCAAGCTGCTCCTTGATGAGGCTTTCCTCATTCATGAGGCATCAGGCTAGGGATGCAAGTGGGGGTGTTGGTGAAGGAAAGAGGATGTTTTCTCCGAGGTTTACAGTTGCAACTCGGGTGCAGAGAAAAAATGAAGTGGAGAAAAACATGGTGCGGGTGCGCTAAGAGTAGGAGGGCCGACGAGACGTTCAACGCCATTAAGGCTTCTGCGTGGGTGAGTGTCATAGCTAGACTGCTTGCATGGGGGGAAATTATTGTTCTAGGAGGGTGGTGGCTGGAGTCCATTCCCCTACTAAATGTTGAGGGGATGGGGGTTGGTCGGCCTCATTTAAGGCCAGGCCTGGCTCCTCACCATGTGTCTTGGGTGGTCTGCATGGCACCCCATCCGAGGAGAATTTTGTTTGTGTTGAAAGCGTCATTCGATTTAATATTTCTAGAACTTGGAAATTATAACCAGCTAGTCTTAATCGCCTTTCATTACCTTAATATCTATTGGCATACATACCTAAAATTTTTAGAAGTGAGTACAACACGGCGTGGGGTTCTCTCTATATGTATATTGATATAGATGTCTGTATACACAGTTAATTTCTATTATGTATATACAGTTATTTACACAATTGTATTTAAAAGTGTTAGGATCAGCGTCCAAATTCATGAGACGCTCCATAGGAAGAATAAATATGTAAATTAGTAGGTATTGTCTATAACTGTCAGGTTTACTTCATAATAGCGAACACTAACTTTTATTCTAATGTAAACAACAAGTTCGGATGTATACGATGTATCAGACTGACAGTAATTTCTAATATAATTAACAGGGTAGAAATTCATTAACATAGTTACTTCCCTGGTATATCTCCCCATTCGAATTTTCATTTCCATGTAAGTTACTCAATAGGATTTTTATTCCACAAATTACAGAAATGTTGTGAGAGTCTATCCTACTTGCACGACATTTTCTAGAAATTAGTAAAAAAAAAATACTTCAATCATATCTAAAATAGATGGAAACATATCGGTCAATAAATTGCAATGACATTTAAAAAAAAAGAAGAAAAGAACATATATGAATAATTTGTCGAACAACAAATGGAACAACCACATTCCTCCCAACCTTAGAACATGGCAGCCAAATCACTTGTCATATTCACCCCCTAGCCTGAACATGAATCCATGAGGGCTAACTCAGAACTCCTCCTCAGCAAATTCCTTTCAGCTTCATCAATCTTCTCTTTGCCTCACACTCAACAAGTAGTGTTCATAATAGTAAGAAATCAGTGATATTTTCCCCAGCATACTAGGTAGCGTTCTGCCTCCTCACATATTCTATATATCAAAAACCAGAAATGCCTGGGTCTTTTCCCCTTGGGAATTTTCGCAGCTTTCCAAATCCCTGATTTTCAAGGGCTATCAATGGCCAAATTCCTGATTTTCCACTTGTAACAATCATCCCTGAGGTAGTTCCAACATGTTCCCCACTAATGGAGTCATGGTCAGCTGATTTCAACATGGTTGTTCCATTTTTCCTCTTGCAATAATTATAAAATATTTTGTTTCATACAAGTTTCATAGTCAAGTAGTTAGTTGGTTCAAATCAGATATCTGCCCAACAATCATAATTATTAGTTACAATTAACCAAATTCGAAATTCAGAATTGCCATAAATGGCAACAATTTTCCAATTTCAAATTTACCAAAAATGAAATAAATTTCCTACGAAATTTCAAATTCAAAAATAATTTTTTTGGGGGATGTTACATCCTTTCCCCCTTCAAAAAAACACTGTATTCAATGTTCGTTCCTTTCTTGGAACATGATTGGATGATATTTCCTCAAATCTCCCTCCAACTCCCAAGTGGCCTCCTCCGAGCTAAAGTGCTTCCATTGCATCTTTACCCGAGCGACGATTATGTTCTGAAGTGCTATTTATCTCTAGTCCAGAATACCCAAGCGTTCTGCCTGGAACTCTCCTTCTGGTTCCACCTGGACCAATTTCCAATCGATCATATGAGTAGGTTCATGAACATAATTATTTAACAAAGAAACATGAAATACATTATGAATTTTTAGATTGGCTGGAAGTGCAAGTTGATATGCTACGGGTCCAATTCGAGCTAGTATCTTGAAGGTCCCACAAAACATGGGCGCCAACTTGGCACAAATCCATAGCTTTAGTGAACTTCTCTGGGCTTTGAATTTTAAGTAAACATGATCTCCCACTTGGAACTCCAAGTGTCTTCGTTTCTGGTCCGCATAGCTTTTCTGTTTGTCATGTGCCTCTTTTAAGTTTTGTTGTACCTTTCTTACCGTACTATCCATTTCTTGGAGCATCTCTGGTCCAACCATGAGTCTATCAACCAGGTTATCCCAGCTAATTAGAGTCGTATACTTTTTGTTGTACAGTACCTCGAAGGGGCTCAATTTAGCAGAAGTTTGGTACCCATTGTTATATGTAAATTCTACCAAGTGCAGGTAGTCCTCCCACTTGCTTGGTTTTATTCTCACTTACATGCGAAGCATATCTTCTACGATTTGGTTTGTTCTTTCAGTCTGTTGATCCGTTTGTGGATGATAAATCGTACTGAAATTCAAATTACTATGTAGCCTTGAAAACAATTATTTCCAAAAAGTAGATGTAAATTTTACGTCTCTATCTGAAATCACCATTTTAGGAATACCATGTAGTCTAAAAATTTCTTTCATGAATATTTCAGCGATGTTTATAGCTTTTAAGGTAGACTTTACAGGAATAAAGTGTGTAGACTTACTAAGTTTATCAATTACCACCATAATAGAATCATTATGTTTCTGAGTTTTAAGCAAAACCTGTAATAAAGTCCAGCGATAAGTCTCCCATTTCCATTCCAGTACCGGTAAGGGCTATAATAGGCCGGTTGGATGCTGGTGTTCGACTTTTACCTGCTAACAATATTGACACTTAGCTAAGTATTTAGCTATTTTCCCCTTCATATTAGGCCAATAAAATAATTTTCTAAGTCTTGTTATCATTTTCTGGTATCCTGGATGACTAGAATATGGTTTCTTATGCAGTTCATCCAAAACTGTTAACTTTAACTTTGCCGAATCTAGTATGTATATTCTGTTTTTAAATCGTAGTAGGCCATTTTTATCAATACTCAAATATGTTTTGTCTAAATATTTTGTAGTGTTTTGTAATTCTGCCACTGTCTTAGTGTAATTTTCGTCATTATTACTTGCAGTCTTTATCCTTTGTTCAAGATCACTTTTTGCCTTGCTGACATTTATTTCAAATAACCCATGAACACTTCTTCTTGAAGCGTCTGCTACTTTATTTTTCCTTACCCTTGATATGTATTACCTCAAAGTCGAATTCGCTCAATAAGGCTAGCCACCTTGCTTGCCTTGCATTAAGGTCCCACTGACTAAACAAATATTTCACACCACTATTATCTATCAATATTAGAAACTTTCTACCCATTATGTAGTGTCTCCACATTTTTAAGGCATGTATTAGGACTGCCAATTCTAAGTCATGAGTGACGTAGTTTCTCTCATGTTCCTCTAATTTCTAGGACTCATAAAAAATAACATGTCCTTCTTGAGTTAGGACACCACCTAGTCCTTCTTTACGCGCATCAACACAGATGGTAAAGTCTTTATCTGGGTCTGCTACCTTTAAAATGGGTGCAGTTGTTAACAATTCCTTTAACTTATTAAAACTGTCTTGACACTTCTCTGACTAGTTAAACTTGGTCCCTTTCTTTTGTAATGATGTGATAGGGTAAGAAATTTTGGAAAACCCCTCTATAAATCTGCGATAATATCCATTGATCTCATGAATGACCAGATATTCGCTACATCCTTCGATACCGACCATTCAATGATGGCTCTTACTTTCTCAGGATCAAATGCAATGCCTTCTGTAGATATTACGTGTCCTAGGTACTGTATCTTATTTTGATAAAAAAATGCACTTATCGAATTTAGCATACAGTTGGTGTTTCCTTAAAGTTTGTAGAACTATTCTTAAGTGTTCTTCGTGTTCTTCTTCTATTTTAGAATATACCAGAATATCGTTAATAAATACCAGTACGAATTTGTCCAAGTACTGAAAGAAAATACTATTCATTAAACACATGAAAGAGGTTGGCGCGTTAGTGAGTCTGAAAGGTATGACCGCAAATTCGTAATGCCCGTATCTTGTTCGAAAAGTTGTTTTACTTATGTCCTCATCTTTAATCCTAACTTGGTGATAACCAGATTGTAAATCCAATTTAGAGAAAATCTTTGCCCCACCTACTTGATCAAACAAATCATTTATCCTAGGTAAGGGGTACTTGTTCTTAATATTCATCTTGTTTAATTGTCTATAATCGATACATAGTATTAGAGTTTCGTATTTCTTTTTCACAAAGAGCATTGGTGCTCCTCATGGTGAAACACTCGGTTTGATATACTCTTTATCCAATAATTCTTGTAGTTGAATTTTTAGTTCTGTCAATTCTGGCAAACTCATTCGGTAAGGTGCTTTAGAGATAGGGGTTGAACCAGGTAGTAGGTCGATAGAAAATTCTATCTCCCTTCTAGGGGTTAGTTCAGGTATTTCATCAACAAATACGTCTCTGAAATCACGTAGAACAACAAAGTCTTCCAAGTTGGGTTTATCTTCTTTTTCTAGCAGGTTTGTTACTTGGATGGCGTAAACTTGACAACCCTTTCTCATGCATTTCTTGAATTGCATTACCGAAACTTGTCTAACTGATATTGGTTTTTGTATACCTTGGATTGTCCTAGTAGTGTCATTTTCGTCTTTATACTTAAGTGTCTTTGCATAACAATATAGTACTGCTTTGTGCTTTTCTAACCAATCCATTACGATAATCACATCATAAGATCCTAATGGTAGAACGTTCAGATTTGTTCTTATGTTTTGACCACATAAACTGAACTCATAATCAGAAATAAAGTCAACCACTTTCCTTTTAGTTCTTGTTGCTAGTTGTACCATCCATGATTTTGCGTGTCTCATTTTCTTAAGTTTATGTGACTCTACTACACCAGGAGTGATATAACTTAACGTAGCTCCAGGATCAATTAAAATAGAAATTCGAGTGTTATTGATTTTACCTTCAAATTCCACCATAGAGGACTGGTGGTCATCTTTCCGGCCATCCACGACTTCATTTATCCGATGAAAGCTTCTGCCCACATCACCCACCGTCGAGGCTTCTTGCAAATTATGAACACCAATTTTATTTGTTGAATTTAAATGTGGGTAGTTCCTCCTTAGATGAGGTTCTCCACATTTCCAACACTTTAGTGGTTCGTGAGGGATGTCCCCAAACTTCTTTGTTTCCAGATTAACCAGTTTATCGTTGCCTTGCGTATTTGGATTGTTGGAGTGAAAATATTTTCTGGGAAATATTTTTGTTGCGTTCTGATAAGGAGTTGGTTGGTATCCCTTCTTCCGTTGTTTCATTCAGTCTTGTTTCTTATCCTTCCAAGCTTTGGGAAATTTTGTCTGTTGTTTGTATTGGTCGTAACACATTCAAGCTTTCCTAAAAACTTCACTCAAGGACTTGGGGTTATCAAACTTGATTCTGTCCTTGTATGACTGTGGTAGACAACTTAGGAACTGCTAGATTTTCACTTTATCCTCCCGGATATATGGTACGAACCTTAGTAATTATAGGAACCTGTTTATCAGATCTTCCATAGCCATTTGACCAAGTCGTGACTCACAAAATTCCTTCTTTTTTCTCTCGTAGTAACTTTTAGATAAGTATTGTTTCTTAAAGTATTTCTTAAATTCAGACCATTCCATCTGTTTCTCATTTAGACCCTTGGCTAATTTCAGGTCTTCCCACCAAATGTTGGCTTTTCCTTTCAGATTATAGATAGCCATGCTAACTTTAATATTGTTGGAATAATTGTATATCTGGAAATACTTCTTGATGTCTAGTAACCATGCTTCAACTTCCTCCTATGTTCTAGATTCCCCATCAAAGGTAGTTGGTTTGATTTTATTAAATTCTCCCCCAAGGTGATCTACCTGTTTTATTTTTCTATCCGTTTTTGTTTTCTCTTCAGCTAAAGGTGTACCCTCAGATGAGTTATGCCCTCTTTCTGCTTCAGGACCAAAATTCTTGGAGTCCGTTTTACTGACCTCTTCTTCCTGGTTATCGTCCTTTGGGTATTTGTTTGTCACTATATTTCGCAGCAAGACTTCATTTATTTCCTTTTGTTCTTGTTGTGTCTTCTTCAGTTTCTCATTGTCTTCTTTAAAAACTTGTATCTCAACAACGTGATTCCTCATTGTTTCTAAAACTTCAATAGGTGAGCTTTCGTCACTATTATGTATTGGATCTTCATGAGGTGTTTTCTTAGGATTCCCATCAAGTCTGATTTCTGCGTCATCCTGGGCTGCCATGATTAACACAAAACAAAAAAGGGTTTTCTGTTTGTAACAATAAAGGTTTATTAGTTTTACATAAACAAAAATATATGCTAAGTAAATAATGTGACCCTGTTCAAGGTCCACGTGTTGTAACCTTTTCTCTAATACCATATGTAATGTACCTCAAAATTTACATAATTTTTTTTTTCTTTTTAATTGGGATACTTCAAATTGTTAAAAATGAATAGTTTCATTGCCTCTTTGTTTTTGTTTTAGTCCTTACCACACATAACTCACACTTGCCTTCCTTGTCATAGGGTAAGTTATATAGGTTCATATACATATAACTAAATTTATCCTTCCCTCATTAGAGGTGCAAGAAACTCAAAAACTAATCACCGTAATTGTTTGGGACTTACATCCCACTTACATAAATAGATATGTACATAATGTTTTAGGATTTCCCTTTATACGCACATATCCTAGGAATACTATGGGAAACGCTGGATAAGGAAAAAAACATGACCCTTAGGGTAAGGTATCACTCAAGTCATGGATCGAGGGGTCATGGATAACGTTTGGTGAAACTAACCCTTTCTTGTTGTTTTCTTGGCTCCATGCTAAATAACTAGAGCTTAAGGGTTAGTGCACTGATCGACGAGATTGATCCAACTTGTAACCAGAATTGGTAGTGAGGCGAAAAATCCCTCAACTGCACTGCCAAAGTACTTTCACCATTAAAACAAAACTGTAGGGGACACTGTATTGATTTAATTAACCTACCTATGACATTTATGATGCCCTGTGGTGTGATCGTTTGGTCTAAGGATCATCTTACTGTGCCCACTATAATTTTGACAGCTTGCACCTTTCACATGGATTAGGTATGGTTTGCAGTCCTTCATCATTACTCTACACGTAATAGGATTTCTAGTGTTATCGTTTCATTTCCCTCTTGTTACTTCGTAGTTGCGAAACATTACAGGACCATCTCTGTTGCTATTAATCTCAGATTCATGGCCAGGGAATCATGAGCTTGGATTTCGTTATGGGAAGGAGAAACATTAAGATTCCTTTTGGTTGGACGCCACTTTGAGCGAGGTAAGAATTTCCTTCGAAATGTTTTCATCTGAGCTCTCTTTCTCTCTGTGTGTTAATAAAATATTCATGCGTGACTAGTGCTTTCGGAAAATTCCTGGCTTGTTTTCATGGTTTGGTATAGCCTTGGAAGGTTGGCTTTAATCCCACCATTGCTTAGGTCTTTAACGTAGGCCCCCTCTCCCTCTGTACTAGTTCTTTAAAAAAAAAAAGGCTAAGGTCGTTACCCCCTGTGACAAATCTTGTTGTTTGTTCTCTTTTCTTAGGATTTGTGCATTCGATACAAATGCCATTCTTTATTTGAACTCTTAGATATCATACTACTTAGTGTAACTCCTTGCCTAGTTTTGTTTTATGGTTGAATGTATACTTTTGTGGATTGTATATATGAAGTTTCTCATTCTGGTACACAACGAAACTTTCAACTATAAGGAGGTCATTCACTTCATGTTGTTTTATAATCTGAGTTTTATTTTCTTTCATTCCTTTGGCTATGGCCAAATCGCGTAGCTCTAAAATCCCTGGACTGGAGGTTTCAAGGTATTAAAGTTTTTGTTTCGGATTAATGAGATTTTATCCTCATAAAATGTAGTCTACTTTCTGTCTAAATACTATGGTCAGACTCGGTTGTCTACGAGGAATGTCGTAACCCAAGAGATTCATATAGAAATAGTGAAAAATAATAACGGTTTGTAAATTCGGATTCGTCGTTACACCCTCCGCCTTATGATACCTAGATCTCTGATATGGACGAATGAATTCATCTCCTTCCGGTTTATAAACGATGCCCTCTGATTTACAGTTTGCACCTTTAACTCTATTAGGTTATGGTAGTGGTAAAAACCACCATTTTTAACTCGGTGTCTTTATTTTATTTCACAGGGACTGATAAAAAAAAAAGGATCAAACTATTAATTCAATCTGTGATCGATTTTTTATTTTTACTTCATTAATTTATTGGTTATTGTTTAAATCTTTTCTTTCTGATGGTTGAATAAAGACTTGATACCCAATACTAATGATGGGCCCTTGATACTGCAAGGGTACCCATCAGGCGACTCACACTACTTCCATCCCCATTGGGATCATGGATGGCGTCTCGGGAAAGCGTAGAGGAAGAGAGGTCTATTACCAGAAGCCCGAGTTAAGTATCATTTGACCCTACCCTGAATTCGTCTTTATTAAATAAGTAACCTGGGAAATTTAATTCTATGCTTTATTAAAAATTTCTAATAATCGTTTATATTTCGCTGATTTAGTTATGTATACCGCGTGTAAGCAGTTCTATTATTTATTGACAATTACTAATGAACTTTACTTTCTTTCCTTGTAGGGTTGGACCTCTGAGCCCTCAGATTCTCGGGCATCCTCTCGTGGAAAAGGTATTCGATTTCTTCTAGTCTCCTCAGGAATTATCGTCCCAGGTTCTAAAGATGAAGCTTCTCGGTTTGAATACCGTACTGTGTACAATTCGAATCTCAGTTTCTATTTAGCAAAAAACAATGTTGTAATAGTATTCCCTATGGGAGATTATAACGTAGTGCCTGCGTAGGTCAAGTATATCCCTAATTCCGGTATCTTGAGTTGGGTTGAAATTTAATGTTAAAAAACACAGAACTCTTCTCTTATATACTTATAATGAAAAGAAAGGAAACACAAAATGATTAAAAATTTGTCTTTGTCGATATGTTGGTTAGATTATTTATGAAGAGTATATCAATCCTTATGTTTTTGAGAAGTATATTTCCTACTTTTAGTTACACCTGCATTATTGTAAATTTATTCGAAACAACTCCATTGTAGTCAGTAGATCTGTTATCTCTTTCCTTCCATCGATTCATGGTATCTACAGTAGCTATCATGATTCTTTGTTCACTTAACAGAATTATAAATTTTAACGGAGTATGCATCCAAAATCTCTGTTTCATTTCTAGGTAAAATGAATCATTGTTCTTCTGACATTTCGTTCTAGAAATTTTTTTGTGTTAAAAGGTTCATTTGATTTAATATTTCTAGAACTTGGAAATTATAACCAGATAGGCTTAATCACCTTTCATTACCTTAATATCTATTGACATACATACATAAACTTTTTAGAAGTGAGTATAACACGTCGTGGGGTTCTCTCTATATGTATATTGATATAGATGTATGTATACACAGTTAACTTCTATTATGTATATACAGTTATTTATATAGTTGTAATTAAAAGTGGTAGGATCAACGTCCAAATTCACGAGACTCTCCATAGGAAGAATAAATACGAAAGTAATAGGTATTGTCTATAACTGACAGGTTTACTTCATAATAGCGAACACTAACTGTTATTCTAATGTAAACAAGAAGGTCGAATGTATAAGATTCGTCGGACTGGCAGTAATTTCTAATATAATTAACAGGGTAGAAATTCATTAACATAGTTACTTCCCTGGTATATCTCCCCATTCAAATTTTCATTTCCATGTAAGTTACTCAACAGGATTTCTATTCCACAAATTACAGAAATTCCATGAGAGTCTATCCTACTTGCATGACATTTTCTAGAACTTAGTAAAAAAAAAATACTTCAATCATATCTAAAATAGATGGAAACATATCAGTCAATATATTGCAATGAAATTTAAACAAGAAGGAGAAATGAACATATCTGAATAATTTGTCGAAAAACAAATGGAATAGCCACGTTCCTCCCAACCTTAGAACAAGGTAACCAAATCACTTCTCATGTTCACCCCCTAGCCTAACCATGAATCCATGAGGGATAACTCGGAACTCCTCCTCAGCAAATGCCTTTCAACTTCAAAAATCTTCTCTTTGCCTCACACTCAACAAGTAGTTTTCATAACAACAAGCAATCAATGATATTTTCCCCAGCATACTAGGCAGCGTCCTGCCTCCTCACATATGCTATATATCAAAAACCAAAAATGCTTAGGTCTTTTCCCCTTGGGAATTTTCGTAGATTTCCAAATCCCTAATTTTCAGGAACTATTAATGGCCAAATTCCTGATTTTCCACTTGTAACAATCATCCCTGAGGTAGTTCCAACATGTTTGCTACTCATGGAGTCATGGTCAACATATTTCAACATGGTTGTTCCATTTGTCCTCCTGCAATAATTATAAAATATTTTGTTTCATACAAATGTCACAGTTAAGTAGTTAGTTGGGTCAAATCATATCTCTTCCCAACAGTCATAATAATTAATTACAGTTAACCAAATTCGAAATTCGGAATTTCCATAAATGGCAACAATTTTCCAATTTTGAATTTACGAAAAACGGAATAAATTTCCTAAAAAATTTCAAATTCAAAAATAATTTATTTTTGGGGATGTTACATGCTTATTGTTCGATCTTACGATCAACTCTGATTGGGTATTCTTCTTGTGGTGTTTGAGTACTATTTTTTTTCTTAATTTAATTCTGTTTACTTAACTCTATGAGTCATTTTAACTGAACATCGTCCTCGTCACAGTACGTAACTTTAAGCGAACAAATGATCAAACATCCTGTAATTTCATCTGTAGTTCTCGAGTTGGAAACAGACCTTGGGTCTAAATGTTCTATACTATGAAAATCTAGTCATTTACAAACTTTGTATTTTCTTGCCGCAGTCTTAATTTATGGAGAAGAGGAAACCTAAGTATTCAGTGTTAATTTAATTTCCTTTATAAATATTTATGTATTGATTTAGCTTCTCTCATACCATTTATGTATTGAGTTTGTTTTTACGAGAATCATACCTTGGTTTATTCTCTGTGACTCGACTGGTCACTCTGTATAATAATTATATGTTGTTCGATGTTAAATGTTTCTACTTTGAAATGGTGTCGGATCTACTCTACAGTTGTGAAATTCATTTTGATATACTTTTCCTTTCTATGTTGGATATTATATCTAATGATGGGACCCTGTTCGTTGCGAGGGTACCCATCAGGCCTTTCAAGTTCACTCCTTCCCTTTCAGTCTGTCGATGGATCATGACTATGACTGGGAGCATACCTGTGATAATTCCAAGATAAGTATTACCCTGTCAGATGATACCTTCGTTGTCTTATGTGGTTTATCTAATTTAGAGTTTTGTTTGGCCTCTATCTATCGCTAAGAAAATCGCCTCATCTTTTTGCAGGCTTACATGGTCACTGCAATGGATTAGAACCATGTCCTTCTCTAGAAGGTACTCGGGTTTCAAATTCAATTTTTCTCTTGAAGGATTCAGAAAAGAGATCCCAGTGATGTTGGTTATCGCTCCGACATTCTTATTTATGACTGTTTGGATCTGAGTCTGTAGATATACATATCTTCAAATTCTTTAATAATGGAATGTTTAATTATCCTTCCTGCCATTCGAATATTGTGATTTACTTAAGTAGTCTCTGCACTATGAATTTTGTAATATTTAAGATAGATAGCCTTGTTGTGATTTACAAGAGAATGGTTGAACATGAAATCTTTATTCGTAAATATCCTGTGCCAAGAATTGGAATTCTTATGTATGAATAACCTTGATGTAGAAATAGACTATGTAGTAACTATATATATATATATATATATATATATATATATAAAAT
>ML868216.1:0-20893 GCA_009831015.1 Picea engelmannii
TTTTTTTTTAAGTTCTAAATCTTAGAGTTAACCTATTACTTATTTCATCATGTTATTTAGATTTATCATTGAGCAAATATAGAAGAATTGTGTAAATGAAAATTAATGAAATTATGTTAAAACAAAGTTGTTATTGTGTATGTATTTAAGGAATGATTAATTTCCTAACATCCTAGATGGGTGTTACACTTTGTCATTATATAATTTAAGATAGACATCAAATAATACATTATGTCAAACAATATGTGTTATCACTCCAATTTTGTCCACATATTTACATGATTTTAATCGAAGACATCCTAAAATAGCATTAAACACACTTAATACACCCACTACATGGATTATAGGCCCATTACGCATCTCAAATCTGAGTCAAACTTTAGGTTAACCATCACATGGGTTTTACAACCAAACATTTATTAGTTGTACATCTATTATAAGGGTTGTGCAACATTTCCTTTATTATTCATACGATCACGCCATTATTCTCTCAATAATTACAAGGGTTGTGTAGCATTTCCTTTATTAATCATGCAATCGTATCAACATTATCATGATAACCACGTGATGCATGTAATTGCATGATTTGCAAATTTCCATGGTGCATTAATACTCAAAGATGCCTAATTCAGGTGGGGGATGAATGAAAGACTATCCCTAGGATCCCTTCTCATCAATGGAAGTATACTTATCCCTCCTTTGTGTCAATTCAGGCACATGGGAGCACATGGCACCCATACAAGAATATTGGGTTTTCCCTCTTGAACTAGTTCAACCTAAAATTACAATTCCCCTCCTTGGATTTCAAATATATTATTTATCTTAAGGCTATGCTAGTGGACTTTAGCCAAAGAGTGAAGATTATTTCTTCCCCTCATTTATCCTTTTATTTCCTTAAACTTATGCTACCCATTTCTCCCTCCAAAGTGCCATTGCATAACATAAATTAATGTTATATTGTCACCACATCAAAGAGAGCCCTTAGAGGACTAAAGGACCCTCCCAAGGAAAATATTGGAGACCACAACTACAAGCTACTTCATCGATGATATAATTATTATTTTTCTTATTTTTTCATTGGATAATAAAGGATTTCTTCCCTCTCCCCCCCAAAAAATGTTGCTTGAATAATTTCAATTCATTGTTTAAACAATTTGTTAGTTAGTATACATACTTAGGGGATATATTATATTGCATTTCCTTATCATTGACTCATATTTGTCTGCTATCATCTCTATAATTATTTGAGATAGATTTTTGAATATTCACATGCACAAAAACACCATATCCATAATGGAAACTTGAGTGGAGAAATGAGATCCATATGTATTTCATTGGTTGATTTTAGAAATATCTTTGACTTGTTATTATTTTTAAATTTATTTTAGGTCATCATCTTGAACCTAGCCCTTATTTGTGAGCTCATTTGTTTTGAAATTTTAGTTTTTTCTCATCCTATGAAAACAACACAACTATTTTATGATTTTTCACTTGAATAGTGCAAATTTTCCTCCAAAAGTTGTGCTAATAGTTGTTAATGATCTTTTGTTGTATCCCTTTTTATAATTCTTTTGATCCGCTTCTTACATTCCCAAATTTCACATGTAGAATGTGACAATGGATTCTTGGGTCATGTTATCGCATAGTTTGTAGTTTGGGCAAAGCCCAACCCAAACAACAAGTGTGTGACAAAATTGGGAATACCTATCACTATCACCTCAATAGGTATCCCCATCGCTTTAGTGAAGGATACGTCCAACACAAGGGAGGCTTCCTGGGTGATCATAGGGGGGTTGCAAGGGGGGGAAGAAAGGAGTTAGAATAACACTCCTATAGGTCAGGTTAAAGTGAGACTTGATGCTTTAGGAAAGAATCTTTGGAATTGGTAAGTGGTTTCCAAGGTCATGTACCTTCAAAACAATGTTAGACAAACCAAAACAAGTTAATGTATGATGATATAAGCCTCAAAACCAATGGGAAATAAAAAAGAAACCATGATATCCCAAAATTGCAACAGTAAGGAAATATATATCAACAGTAAAGAAACTATGAAAGTTGCAAATTAAACCATCAAAATCAAGTGTATGATGTTGGAAAATAAAGCTATCAAATAGTAGACAATCTTCCAATGTTTGAACCAAGACTTTGATAGCAAGAGAGGGTTGTTAATGAGTGTTTTCAACATAGTTTTATAACATTCTTATGGTTGTAGCAAACTTTTTCTATAGCAACAAGTTCAATCCACTAAAATCAACAAGTAAGCCACCCAAACAATAGCTCTTAAACAATAGATCAAATATCATAGCTTATAAGTAAATTTCAGCGATAGAAAAGTTGGAAAAGAGTAAGAGATAATGAGTTTGCCGCAACCCTAATTGTTGTAGCTTAATGTTTATTACAACAGCTTAATCACTTGGAAAATCAATATGCCCTTAGGGCACAAGATAACTCAAAGCATGTAAAATTTATATCCAACCTTAAACAAATCAATATCTTTAAATTCAGATTAACCAATGCAAAAATATTTAATATCCAATGCAACTAGTGCCATATATGTTGGGTTATGGATTCTCTTGCTTGGTCACAACCAATTTAAGCTAGGGTTTATTACTCTTCTAGGGGTGTAAACCCTTTTAATCCATAGAGAAAACAAACCTTAGCAAGGTCTTGCTACAAGGGTGTAAGCCCTTTTACTCTTTGTAGCAATCCTTAAGCCTTTTCAATAATGATAAAAATGAATTCCTTGATGGAGGGTGTATGCCCTTATACTCCTCCAAGGACTTGACAAAATAACCTTGAAATCAAGAAGAAACACACAAAATTGTAGAAATTCCTTACCTAATCCAAGAGATAGCATGCAAAACCCTTACTTATCAAAGATATTCCACCTAATTTAAACAACAAGCATCCAAGAGAAGTCGGTATCCTTTCTTCCACCATTAGGCAATTAAAGCACCCATTTTCACAAGAGACAAGAGATAACGAATTACCCAAGAGGGGCTGAAATTTCAGTCCAAGAGTATGTAATTCTCAAGTGATGAGATGTGAAAATGAAAAAGAGATGGACTCTATTTATATGAGGCCATCTAAACCAATTTGTCCACATTAAATTGTCAACAACAAATTAAAAGAGGGCTGATGCCCTTTATTTTCTCTTACAATTTGCAAATAATTAAATTACATAAGATAAAACCCTAAAAATGGTGACATGAGGCCTATAAATGAGACGTTGAGCCTCAAAAAGCATATCGTTGGTCCTCCAAAGATCATGTGTCAAGATCTCGTGTTCTATAGTGTCATGCCATGCATATCCTTCCTTCAAACCACATCACATCACCTCCAGAACCATCAATCCCACCAAAACCCTAACCTCAACATGATGTCAAGAGCTTAGAAGGTGACGTCCTAGGCCTCCAAAGTCCAACGTCCAAGTGCAAATGGCTATGATGTCATCCTCAAATGCTATTAAATAGCCTCCAAAGGAAACATCATCCATCCTTTGCACACAAAGGCTCCGGGGTCCTCTGCCCATCCTGTGGGGTATGGTGTCCATCCTTCGGTTTTTCAACCCCCCATGAAGGTCAAAATGCCATAGTTTCCTCCATAGATAGATTTCACCTGGAAAGGTCCTGCAAAGAAAAACAAGTACACCCTCCAAGGGTCCACAAGTCACATGTTTCATTCCAATTAAAACACATTTTATAAAAGAACCACCCAAACATGTGCATTAAATCCCCCCTTTTCCAACTCAACAAATGCTCAAAGACCTTATAAGATTTTCCAAATTTAAGTATGGGAGGGTTGTCATGGTGCCCTATTGGATAGATCAATCCCCAAGTCAAGGAGTGTTTCTCAAGACGAACTTCTCTAAGTCATGTAATGAATATGAGGTGTATGGAGGTATGACTTTTGGGCATGGGGTTCTTAACATATCAAGGGCTCATATTGTCTCATCTATGGGTGCCTTTGTGGAGGGTGTGTTGCATCCTTCATTTGCAATGCAACATTTTTCCAAGCCCTTTTATCGTCATTAATTTATTATGGTCCAAAACATTGAGTGCTATGTGCAATGGAAAGTAAAGAGCACCGTGATGCCACTTGAAGTTAGGAATGCATTGAGTGCCATATGCATTGAAAATGAAAAGACACCGCAAATGCATTCCCCCGTCAATCAGGACATTTATTAATTATGTGTTTTCTTTTTTAAAGGTCCTTCATATTTTATGGAGAATCATTTCATTGCTCTCAGTACCTTAGGATGAACATATAGACAGATAATTTATGGCCTTTAAGTTTTTCTAGCTACAAAACCTCTGGGATTTTAGCCCCTTCTTCACATGAAATGAGGTATAAGCCCTTCTTGGGGTCAATAAGCCCAAAAACCCAAATGATGAGGAAACGAAATGGAAGAGGCATGGAAAGTGGCAAGTATGTGAGAGAATGGTACGATGAACCTTCAAGGAAACCCCCCAGTATAAACCCTTTCCTTGAGGATGACCCACTTACTAGTAAACCATGCCAACCACCAAGGTGGAATGAGGCAAAAGGTATAATTTCCAAGGAAAAAATTTCATAATCAAAAAAGGACTCTTTGCAACATGCTCAAATGGTTCAATTATTAAAGTGACACTTACCACAAGACTGGACTTGTTAACTCATGAAGAAAGATGTGTTCTCACTTCTGGGCCATTACTGGTGTGGTGGATGTTGTTGTTGTCGATATATGGTGATGTGTGGTGAGAGGGGGGGCTCTGTCTTCTCATCTGGCTCTCGAAAGTCCATATCTTCAACCTACGGGCCTTGAGACATCATCTTCTTAGTTACCCCTAGCCTAGAGGGGTAACATGTCCCTTGCTTGTTATTTTGAAGATATGTTATCACATTCTATGTCCTACATGTAGAGTGTGGAATGTGGGGAATTTGGTTTGACCATCTTGCTACCCCATTGTTTTTGCATCCTTCCATCCCATGCGGAATGCAAAGTATCCTTTGAATAAAACCTTAGTATCTTGAACCCCACCTCCCACATTGTGCATGTGGAATGCTAAGGGATATTACCTCTGATCCCATTCATTTGCATCATTTTACACCTCGACTAGTGGAACCATAATTTTTCTTTTAATTCCCACATATGTCATATCTCAAAAGGTTTCTTCTATATTAACATTAATCATCTAGGCCGACAAAGATTTATTAAGGATCATCATTTCACACAAAGTTGATGAATGAATATGTATCATATAAGACACACTCATTGAAGTATAGCACTGTGCCTATGGTTTTGCATTGATAAGATTTTTTTTAGATATAGCTCCTAGGAAAAACTATGAACTTCATTGTGGATATGCGTTGAATAGTTTAGCTCATAGATATAATGATTTCCATTGGTCCTCCGTGTATAAGTGGTATTCATAAATGGAACAACATTCACAAATGGATGGTAATATTTGGACTTCGAGCTTAGCTAAAGCCAAGTGTGTTCCTAAGGTCTATGATTTCCATGATATTGTCTAATGGTGCTCCAAAAGGTTTGATGCTAAGCATCATGTTGTGAGCCTAAAGGACATTGGTAAGGTTAACATTCCCTTGCACCCAATAATTTCAAAGGAACACTAAGGCTCCCTAAATTGAATAGGGTTTTCAAGATCAAATATGTAGATGTCTTGATGCATGCCAACGGTTATGGGCTATGCATTTTGAGGAAATGGTTGGCACACACAACTACTAAAAATGTTATGGTTGACTATATTGACACTTTTGACTTGGTAGAGCCATGCCATGAAGTTACATGGGTGTTTTCCAAAATTACAAGCCATGAGACTACCTTCAAGGTTCCTAGGTACATCCTTTATGTTATGCACTATGTTGTGAACAAGGATGTAGTATTTGATTAGGGGGAATTGGTATCGAATAAATTTTCCCATCAATTAGATAATTTCCAAAAAACATGGAGATTATTCATGGATTCATATTTTGTTTATGCAATTCTTTTCTATAACCAATTTGATAATTCATCTCCTAAATGGGATGTGCATATAGGCTTCGAACCTATCCCATTGTGGTATCTAATATTCTAGAAACAAAACCCCTTCTAGTTTTGTTCAAGATTTTTTTGTCGGGAAGCTTCAACAGATGTTTATTAGGCATGCCCCAAAAACGTTTATAGAAGAAGCCTAGGCCTTTCTTGAGGGAAAGGGTGATTATTTCTATGAAGAAAGGAATACATACATTCGACTCTATGTTTTCAAAGGAAAGTCATATTCGTTACCCACATTTGTTTGTGATGGATTTTTTTTGAGTGAGTTTTGTAAACAGTACCATAAAGTGGTCCTTGTTCTTTGAGAGTAAGAAAAGGAAATGATTCATCTCCACTACGTTCAAGTTTGTAGGAAATATTGTGAAAATTGTTGTTCGAATGACAAAGTTGGCTTAGGGTTCACGATCTATTTATTTGAAATATTTTTAGGCTATTAAGGGTTGTGTTGAGCACTCAACACACCCTAAAAGCCTTATGAAATTCTATCACTTTTTGGGTACCACTTGTTTTTTTTTACTGTATAAATTGAGTTCACTTTGGGGGGATGGTTTATTTTGTTTTGTTTTCATGACTCTTATCAATCAATTCGGGTTTGTTTGAACTTGTTAAATGAAACCTTGTGTCTAAAAGAACTCGGCATCCTAACTAAGAATCTGCAACTAACATTGTGACTAACGTGCTTGTGTTTGACGTTGGCAAAATTCAAGTAGGTAATGTGGCCACACAATTACACTAATCGCCAATCACCGATGCACCATCGACATCGGTAGAAGGCGGAGTTGGTTTGCGTGAGTTATTCTCCACAAATATTCAAGAGATATATGATCCCCATCGGTGTTGACAAAGTACGGGAGAGATAGACATTGACAAAATACATAAAAAAACCACCGATAACCGATCAACGATGCGCTTTCTTGGGGTCGAGGAAATCTAGAAGGGTTAAAACAATCAATTTTTTCTGTGATAAACATATTGTTGATCGCCAACCCCCAATACACTTTCGACATCGAGAAATTTGTGAGAGAGTCAATCCAGGAGCACTTGGGTAGGTTTATTGTCGATCATCAATCCTTGATACTTTTCGGCGTTGGCAAGATAGGATCACGTCTTAGAACATTTAGCCTAAGAAAAGTCTTGATTCTGAATAACACGAGTAGATGAATACGTCGGTCTCAAGTACCACGTGTCTTTGTCGCATAGGGTTGTCATACGACCTAGTTTCATCTCAAGTCATCTTAAGGTTTCTTGTGTCCTAGTCACACCTCCAAGTCATCCTTTCCACGTCCTCTCTGTATGGAAAGATAATTCAACATCAGAGATTTTGCAAGGAGATATCAACGAAAAATGTTCAAAGCGAAACCTCGACCCCCGACTCACCAGGTAGACTAGAAAAACGATGGGATTTTTTGGGCACGAGATACTATCAAATTATGGAATTTAATACACTAGTTAATGTTTCATCCTGCATTTGTTTATGCCCCATGTGTCGATTGAAAAACAACGATTTGAAATCACCAATAAGCCACATTACAATCTAGGCCCACGTCGTCAACCTACGATCAAATTTAATTTTAAATGTATTTGAAGATCTGGCAGCAGATTTTATAGAACTACACTCATAACCTGAATTGAATGGTTGATGTGACAAGGTAAGTTCATCCCTGTTTAAATATCTAGAACAACTTTGAGCAATTTCAGTCTACGCACAAGTTCGAATTCCAGAGCATCCGAAGAAGCAAAGAAAGTGTCTCGAGACTATGTCGATTCTCAGATTATCAAAACTAGGTTAAACAAGCAACAGAGGTATGTGTTCAAGTTTTTCAATTCAGCAGTCGTGATTTGTTATATATGCATCTGATTTCTTGCATAGTCTCTAACTATGTTCTAGCTGCAGGGAAAATGCCTCCAAGAAATCCAACCACCAGACACTCACTGAGAATGTCTGAGCTAAAGGAAGCAGAAACATGTGAAGGTTATTCTCTTGGTACTGTGAGGAAGTTGGAGTACGCTCCCAAGGTAGAGTTGGTCGTAAAATCCTCAACAAAGAAAGCTTTTGTCCAACCTCTGGTCTTCGACGATACAGAAGTAAGCATTGGATCCAAAGTAATGCTCCCATAGTGGGGCGATCTATTCAACAGAATCAGCCAAGAGGAGTACCCAAAATGTATCCCACACAATGACCCGGATGTAAGGGTGCTTGAGGACCAGGTGTTTCCAAATATCCGACAGTCATACTTGCACATGGTAGCCTACAGAACCCCATTTTTTCCATGCATAGAGGTTTTGAAGTGGCTAGTCGACCATACAGACACACATAAATTATTGATCAACGATGAGAATGGTGAGTGTGTCAAATTTTTCCTCCCAACAAAATTCCAGAAGTACTATTAACTCAGAGACCCAGAGGAGCGGCTAAACATAGACTTCGTTGTGAAGTTCTACGAATTCCATGACACCGGCCGGTTGATGGCCTCGTGGTGGAAGGAGGACAAGAAGTTTACAAACTGGAGCAATGGTTGGTATGGGACAATTAACTTGAGGGATCCATACATCTACTTGATGGATCTCATCTGTCGATTGTATGGAGAGAAGGATTTCTCCAAGTTTTCGGAAGCATGTATGCCCTTGGCATACACAGTGGCGATCTCCGGAAGCAACTACAACTGGGGAGAAATAATTTCCAAGCAATTGAGCATCCATGTACAACAGGCTCAGACGTTGAAAGAAGGGGAAGCACCCGCTTTCTACATGGGTTCGTACCTACTCGATGTTATCTGTGCAAGAAATGTCTTCCCCGACATGAATTTGAGCTGGCATGTTACGAAGCTCCCTATTCATGTTTACTTAAGCATACTATGGGAGAATAGGTATAAAAAATCCTATGCACTCATTTGTGATGAATTCATTCCCTGTATTTATTTCATTGTATTGAAAAAGGAATGCCCGAGACTATCTGCAGCAATTAAGAAAATGGTAGTGAAGGTAGGCCACTGGTATTTAGATGAGAACACGACCTATATCATGGTGTTTGAGGCCACCGGAGCACCACATATACTCCCTTCTCATGTCCCAAACCAACTCATTGTGGGATAACTATGTTATCAAACTATCCTATAAGGCTATAACGCCACGCTAGTCAAAGACAAGAAGTGAACTTTCATACCCTACGACTTCCAAGCCAAACAAGAAGGGATGAGGCAACTTGAAGCGAGCTTTTATTTGGTAAAAGACATTGCTCAAGTCAAACAAGAAGGGATGAGCCAAATTGAATTCAGGTTCCCGAAAGGTCGATTTCGCAAGCATGACCCTAAAGGCCTAGTCCCCCAACATGATTCACAGGTATCATCCTATTGGTCATACACGCATGACAAATTTGAGGATGAAATTTTCACAGAATGGGCTCAGGACTGGGAGGAGGTAGTACAGAGGATGGCCAACCCGAACATGACCAGGTTCAAGGCTATGAGCATGGACGAGCAGGTGGAGAAAATAGAGAAATTGGCTCAAGAGGCACTCATAGTTAGGGAAGAAGTCCGAGCAGCAAATACTACAGAGGCACAAAGAAGAGGATTTATCTTGCTAGAAGGGGTGCAGAGGATCATTGATCAATAAAAGAACGACCCATATCTCATATAGATGTCAAGGTTCCTTGTTGATGACCCAATCACAAGCATAGGAGAGACAAGTGTCTTAGAGCCAATACAACTTGAAGAAATCACCGGGCCAAAAAACCCTGAAGTTCCATCACCACAGATCATATCACCAGGGGGAACTTCAAGCCAGCCTAAGATATCAAGGACACCAAGGAGGAAAATTGTACCAAACCCCTTGTTTGACTTAATAACCATATATGATGATGAGGAGAGTTCAGAGGTTTTTGTTGTGACTCCAGTGTAGATTACAGAGGAAAAGGAACCTGAGAGAGAATCTACCCCAGGTCTCGATGCTCCAATTCAAAACCTTCCACAAAGTGACCATGAGGTTGAAAGTGTCTTAGACACTGAACTACTTGAATTGTCGAGAACCCTAATGGACAAATCGAGGGATGAGTCGGGATAGGGTGGTCAGAAAGAGGAAGTTCCACTGTAAAAAATTGGTACATCGCCAACCGATTACCAAGTAAGTACCAGACCTACCTCTTAATTTTCAATTCCAGTCGATACCTCACCAATAGATGCACAAAAAATGGAGGTTGAGCCATCAGAACATATGGAAGAAGTTCAGGAACCCATCCTGGAATAGATACATATACCCAAGAGCCTAGGGGATACTCTAACCTGGGGAGAAAAACAAATCCCCGAACCTGTGGATGAGGTCACTGACATACAAGTGATCGCCTATGACAGAAAAAGAAAATCCATCATGACGAGGACCACTAAGAAGAGAAGGCTCACGCTAGATAGCTCAATTCTCATCATGACAAAGGAGAAGTTTCTCAGCACTGAACATGCCAAGACATCCAGAATTATCAACGCAGGAATGACCATTACGGATGCCATGTTGGATAGAGCATTTCTGCAATGGTTGAGTGTTAAAATAATCAAGTATAGAGCATGGGCAGTAGAAGTGAAAGAAATTCTTTCGGCCTCGATCAACCAACACAGGTTGTCGTATGCCAACACATGTGAGGAACTCTTCGTCAAATGATCATAATATGAGAAGAGTCATCCACTTCAGTAAGACTATTTGATGATTCTTAGAGAACAGAGAGATGAAAGCACCATGTGGTGATATTTTGTTTTACTTAGCTTGCACTTGTAATATCTATTTTTAGTTAATGATTCATTATAAATAAGAGGATTGACCTTTTAGCAAAGTTCAATGGTTTTGGGAAAGACCCTCATTTTTGGAATCGTAAAGAACTATTTCTAAACTACCTTAATTGAGAAGTCATGTTTAGGACTGGAGACAATTTTTGTTTTTCATCAAAAGCGTTGTGTGATTGGATTGAGGAAGAATTACTCCCAACTTTATTTCATTAATGGATGCTGTAACGAGTAAGAGTTTTTGAATCTATTGATAAGTTAGTTGTTTCAATATTTTTTATAGTTCTTGTCTCTAATTATGAAAGCAAATTGTTTTGTTAATGTGTGATTAATGCTAGATCTAAGGAAACTATTTTTCTTTCCATCATCTTATTGCATGCGTGTTTTCTTATGATAATTGTATCTCAGTGAATAATTGATATACCAACAAGTTAATGTATTAGTACTAGGCTTGTCACATGTCTGAATATCTTTGTCTGCATGCTTGAGCACACGGGTTATCCCAAGCTCAACCTTCTTCAGTAGTTAAGAATCCCCTTTACCAGTTGGTTTATACCAACACACATCTTTTGATCATACCCATCTAATAAAAGAAAATACAAAAAGAGAATGTTTAAATTGAATGAGGAACTTTCATAGGAAGATATTATGTCAATCACTATGTAAAGCCCATCGATAAATTGGCCAGATTGAAAGATATGGAGAACCATTCCACCATCAAACGTTGCAGAGTCTAATTGGGCCTCTGTGGTGGGTTTGGTTCCTGTTGTTGAGTTAAATGGATTTAGGGCCCCTCAACAGAATTGGCGCTAGAAGGAGGGCCTGAATGAATGAACGACTAAAAAGATTTCTGATCTAATATCGTGCACAACCTATAGATTCAAAACAACCCACATGCATGGCTAGTCATTCTCAAAACAACCCACATACAGAGAGTACTCCCAAAATGAGTAACTCACCTAAGAAAAAGGAAGAACATCTATTCCCTAAAATACCTTACGCTCTTCCTCACGAGGATTTGAACTAGTTTAGAAGAATCACAAGAGATTAATCCCGACAAATTGGATCATTACCCTTAGCTCCATTACTTCCTCGTAGAAAACAAGTAAGAAAACTAGTGGTTGACACCCCCAACCAGGTTTTTGTTCACACAATAAAAGGCTTGATAGATTTTTCCCTCACCGAGATTGAACAACCCCTTAACCTGATCCCTGAAACAACGATTGGTAACTACTCTGAAACGGACGATTTTTCTAACGAAGAAGGGTTTAACTCGGATTGCTCATCTTCGGAGTCAGACGACATGGAGGATAACACTGATCATAATCAAGAGAGAGGAAAACCACCTCAAAATAATCAACCTTGGTTGGCCAGGGATGCTCTAGAAATCCCCGGATGGGTACATAACCTCCCTCGACATCTAGAAAAATTATTGCCTAAGTTTGACCCTGAAACCTCCAGATTGCCTGAAGACCATATTAAAAAGTTAATCTTAGCTATTAGCCTGATGAATGTCCAACATGAAGATGTGGTATTCAAAAATTTTCCACGTGGTATTTTAACTTGCCTATAGGGTCCATAACTAGTTGGACGAAGTTTCAAAAAAAAATTTTAGACAAATTCACAAAAGAAACCACTACATGAGCTTTAATGGCTGAACTTTTTTCCACCACCATGAGTTTAAAAGAAAAGGTTACATACTTCAATCAAATATTTACCATTATCCTGAACAAATTTCAACCCGAAGCTAAACCCACTCAGGAGTTGTAAATTGAGGTATATGCTAATGCTCTCCCTGCTTCTATTTCCATGTTTGTAAAAAGGGCTGCCAAACATACCCTAGCTGAAAATTTTGAGGAAGCCAAAACAATTAAATTCCAAATGAAGGGATGTAAAGAGGGCCAGGTCTCACTAGTTAAGAAGGAATCTCAACCTTCACCCATGAGAGGACTCTTGTCGACTAGACCCCTAGGAAAACAAATAGAAAAAGGTCCTAAAAAGGGAAGTGGAAACATAGAAGACCTACAATGAATGATAAATAAATTGTCAAATGAAATCATAGACATGAAAAAAAGTGCAAGGGAAGGAAACCAAATCTAAAGACCTTATAAACCATTTTTTAAGAGAAACCCATCGTTCAAAGAAATTGAACCTCCCCCAACCAACTTAAACATAGACCTAGGAAATGTAGCGTCCAACTCTTTCTGTACCTATCATCAAGAGAAATATTCTAAAAGATACTATCCAAAATGGGTGCATGCCATGAACTTGATGGCCAATCGATTCCTAGACGAAGTTTCCCTAAACGAACAATCAAGCAGCTCAATGGTAAATATTTCATATCAGGAGGAAGTTGACCTGCCAGAAGAAACAACTATGTTGTTGTGGGATCCTGACTTGCCAATGCCTTCCGATGATATATATGAGGTGCAAGAACCACCCGCAAAGGTTTTGGCTGTGTAAACGCGAAGTAAGGGTGAGTTGGTCTCAAATGACCTTACCATTGTCCAAACCTCTAGAGGAAAACAAACAGCCTATCAATTGAAATCACCTTTTGTCCCCCAAAGAAATCCCATAAACATCCATACATGGGAATTATCCAAGCTAAACTGCAACATAGTAGAATACTTTAAAATATTGAAGGCTAATGTGTCAGTCGTGGATATGTGTAGAATTCCCCAGCAAAAGGACTTTCTCCTACAAGCCTTGAAGTCAATAGAAACCCCTATAACAAGCACTGACCAAGGGGAAAGCCTAGATCCCACTGACCTAAAAAATAAACCAAATGTGAACACTTTCTCTATAGATAAAAAAGGAAATCATTTTGTCCCACCTTTCATTTTAACGTTTGAAGTATTCAACAAAAACCTCCATAATTGTTTAGTTTACTCATGAGCATCCTCTATTGTCATGCCATTATATTTCTGCAAGAATTTAAATGCAGTCCCACTCAAAAGTGATAAACACGTTATACAACTAGACAGAACTCAGGTAAAATTCATTGGAGAACTCAAGGATGTCATGATCATAATGGCCACACACCCGAAAATTCTCCAAGTAATTGACATCATTGTAGTGGATATACCATAAGCTTTTGGATTGCTAATTAGTTGAGATTGGTCTGAGAAGTTGAATGGATACTTTAGCACAGATTGGGATCACCTCTGGTTGCCATTAAACGGACACACAAACATGATTAGGATCGATAGGGAAAGGTATCTCAAACATACTGTCACTGATTTAGAATCCCTCAACGAACCCTCGTCAGAAGATTTCCCCTTGCTAGGAAACTACTCCTGCAGTTATGATTTTGACAATTTCTCCCCTCTCTCATCTAATGTACCTCTTACTAAAAACTCTGAAATGGCCTTTCAAGTAAATCTACTGGTAGTGGCGGAAGAAGCCCTCTTCTATCAAGAACCTATGCTGGAAACCACAGACAAAGTAGGTGGAGAGGAGGAAGTTAGTAGGCATGGAGAAGCTGTTGATTTTCACTCACAAGTTTGGAGCATGTACTTTAATTGGTGTAAATCGCAAGAAGGGTCAGGAGCAGGATGTATCCTCATTGACCCAAAGGGGAAACACAATTTCATGTCCTGCAGACTAGAATTTGAATGCACTAATAATATTGTCGAGTATGAAGCTTTGGTGCAAGGTGTTATCACTCCAAGAGTCACTCCCAGACCGCAAATGAGAGTAATCTTGGTAACATAGAAATATAAATGGATTAAAATAGTTTGAATAGGTGGATCAACAAGAGAAGAGTAAAAAGGAGGGCACCAGACTGCTGGAAATACATTCCATTGGGCATGGAGTCATAAAATCCTACATATCAAAGGCAATCAAGCTGCCTACAAGACAAAAGGATTATGCAAATATGGATAGAAGAATAGAAGGTAAACACAGAGAAGAATATCCACATAATAGAGATCATTTCTGTAATATAGATTAAAGGGTGCTTGAACAATAATCTGTGATTAACAAGCAATTACCACAAATCCTTTGCAACTCATGAATTCATTAACCAAAGGCAGCTTTTGATCTTCAAAATCTGTAAATATTAATCAAGCAAGATGACAAGATAAAATGATAACAAAGAACACAAAGTCTGATAAGCAACTCTCATGAATCTCTAATGGAAGAAATGCTAATTACAATAGGCACTCGGGCTTACAATTGAGCAAATAAATTGTTCCTCTAGCTCTCTCCCCTCTTGGATCATGAATCCAACCCCTCATCCTTAAGATATATCCTTCCTTAAATAGAAAATAGCATCCAAATAAACTTACGAGGTCGAATCTCATCTCCTCCATTGGATTCTAAGCCTTGGAGATAGGTGGCAACAATCAAAGAGACAAAAATCCAACAAACTGCTAATTTTCAGGAATTTGTTGGAAGTCATTAATAAATTGTTTCCACATCATGCATGAGGCCTTTGATGGAGCTAAATATTAGGTGCAGGTGTCCCTTGACATCTAACTAATCCTTGAGAAGCCATTTGAATCCTCCTTGACAGGTGGCAACCTCCCAACAAGGCAAATATCAAAACCGTGACTGCTACAGGAAATTAGGTAGTGTTGTTGTAAAACAGTTGGTAGTGCCACTTCTATGTCTAATATCTCTCAAACCATACCACATTTTGAAAAACTGAGAGATTTTTTTGTTATTTGGAATGTTATGAAAACAAACCTCCTCTAGTTTTCAAAAATACCTTCTCAATTGTTCATAATCCAAGTTTCAAGTTAGTGACTCAAAACTGGTAAAATAACTCTGCACAATTTGTTTTCTGCCAGAATTTAGGTAGCGCCTGCCTGTGTGTCTGCATGAAATTAGGTAGTTTAAATACATGGGTTCTTTTTATGCTTGGAACCTTGTGATATTGTTTTCAATTCTTGTTCTTGACACTTGGCACCTTAACCAATCTTGTGCTAACATAGGCTACATGGGGGATAGAGTCCTCCCTGTGAGGCTCTAAGAACTCTTGTAGATTCAGTGTCTTATCCTTTGGGATTGTGGAGTCATGCTCTGTTGCATCATGCCGAAGAAAACATATTGACAACTTATATTACTCTACTTTCAAACATAAATCAAACACACCTGCTCTTGATGGAGCTTATTTATGTACAAAACATAAGCTAACTGACTTTTACAATGGGCTAGGTGAAGGAAAACTTCCACCAAATCCATTCAAGCAACTTGTTGACATGAGTCTTTATAATGCCAATTATTGACAGTAGACAAGAGGAATATGACAATGGTTTGAAAACATTTCCTATATCTCCTCTAACTGTTGTTGACACAATAAAGTTTACAGGTTCCAAAACATTTGAGAAATACAACTCCATATACACCCCTACAAGGTCATGAAAATGGTGACAAAACACATGGGACTGATAGCATATTTCTTTTTCCCCTTCAAGTTTCTTACTATAAAATGTGGGTACAAGTGGAAGAAGGACTAACATAGGTGGTTGTTGATCAACTGATGATTGTTGATTTACTTTTGGCTATGTATAAACGATCTCTTCATGTGCCTCAACTAAGGGCTGCTCCTGGTCAAATTTTGGATTATGTCTTCTGTGACAAGGCCAACCTCTGCATCATACTCCCTGTCTTCATAGTGATCAAATATAGGATAAGCTTTCTACTCATCATCACTAGAATATTCATCAAAAATAGGTTTCCCTTCATACCTGTGATCAACCTCTAAAACATTAATTTCATCAAGAATATAATTGTTAAAAATATCCATTTCAGGGACAACAGTGATTGTTGCTTCTAATTGTTCATACACATGATTTTCATCTGAAACAAAGTTATGAATGTTGTCCTCTCTGAATACAGGAGTATTCTTTATTCTTTCATTTGGATAGTGAATAAAATCGATTTCATCTTTATATTCGGCAGAGTAATCTAACAAATCTTGAGCACATTCTACATATCCCTCACAACAGTTATGACAAATACTTTCAGAGGGATAAAACCTTTTGCAGTGTTCATTGACTACTCTATGGAAATATTTCAAGGATGAAATGTTGGAAGGGGGTAACGAGAAATACCATTTACGTGCATCCCCGTCCAATGAATACATGAACATTTTCATCAAAATATCTTCATGATGGATGTCAAGCTACTGCATCAAAGCATGAAATTCTTGAACATGCTCAACAAGGTTGTCATCCTTACCTTCATAAAATCTAAGCAGCAAATATTTCCATTCATCAATAAGAGGCACAGGATGTGGATAATCATCTATGGCTGAGAAATTGAGTGGGGCAAACCTCCTGGCCAGGATAGCCTTCATAGCCATTTAATTGGTCTCATTCTAGTGGAGTCACCAACAAATTCTGAACAATGGAGTCACCATGGTGAATGTGTTATCTTGAAGGTGTCCAACTTCAGTCACCATCTAAAACTGGAGTTGTTCAATGTCAATCTTCCCGGCGAGCTTTTTAGTCTACTCAAATATGTCCCCGACAACGACGCCAATTATGTTATCACTCCAAGAGTCACTCCCAGACTGCAAATGAGAGTAAGCTTGGTAACATAGAAATATAAATGGATTAAAATAGTTTGAATAGGTGGATCAACAAGAGAAGAGTAAAAAGGAGAGCATCAGACTGTTGTAAATACATTCCATTGGGCATGGAATCATAACATCCTACAGATCAAAGGAAATCAAGCTGCCTACAAGACAAAAGGCTTATGAAAATATGGATAGAACAATAGAAGGTAAACAAAGAGAAGAATGTCCACATAACAGAGATACTTTATTTAATATAGATTAAAGGGTGCTTGAACAATAATCTGTGATTAACAAGCAATTACCACAAATCTTTGCAGCTCATGAATTCATTAACCAAAGGCAGCTTTTGATCTTCAAAATATGTAAATATTACTCAAGCAAGATGACAAGATAAAATGATAAAAATGAACACAAAGTCTGATAAGCAACTCTCATGAATCTCTAATGGAAAAAATGCTAATTACAACAGGCACTCAGGCTTACAATTGAGCAAATAAATTGTTCCTCTAGCTCTCTCCCCTCTTGGATCATGAATCCAACCCCTCATCCTCAAGATATATCCTTCCTTAAATAGAAAATAGAATCCAAATAACCTTATGAGGTCGAATCCCATATCCTCCATTGGATTCTAAGCCTTGGAGATAGGTGGCAACAATCAAAGAGACAAAAATCCAACAAACTGTTAATTTTCAGGAATTTGTTGGAAGTTATTAATAAATTGTTTCCACCTCATGCATGAGGCCTTTGATGGAGATAAATCTTAGGTGCAGGTGTCCCTTGACATCTAACTTATCCTTGAGAATCCATTCAAATCCTCCTTGATAGGTGGAAACCTCCCAACAAGGCGAATATCAAAACCGTGACCGCTACAGGAAATTAGGTAGCACCATTGTAAAACAGTTGGTAGCACCATTTCTATGTCTAACATCTCTTAAAACATACCACATTTTGAAAAACTGAGAGAGGTTTTTGTTATTTGGAATGTTATGGAAAAAAACCTCGTCTAGTTTTCAAAAATACCTTCTCAATTGTTCATAATCCAAGTTTCAAGTTAGTGACTCAAAACTGGTAAAAAAACTCTGCACAATTCATTTTCTGCTAGAATTTAGGTAGCGCCCGCTTGTGTGTCTGCGTGAAATTTGGTAGCGTAAATACATGGGTGATTTTGATGCTTGGAACCTTGTGAGATTGTTGTCAATGCTTTTTCTTGACACTTTTCACCTTAACCAATCGTGTGCTAACAAAAGAACTAAAGAAATCCATAGACTTGAATGTTAAACAACTAAAAGTTTTTTGGGACTCTGAAATTATCGCCAGGAAAGTAAAGAATTCTATACATTGCAACTCTCCTCACTTGAGGAAGTATCGACAGGAAGTGCACAGACTAGAAGAACATTTTGAGGCCTTCAATATTACAACAATTCCTAGGACAAAGAATACTCTTATTGATTCCCTAGCCATTGTTGCCTCAAGGCTATCCCCTTTAGAAGACTATGAAGCCTCCCGGTTCACTGTGGAACTACTCTACAAACCCTTAATTCCCAACAATATTTCTAATTGGAAGGTATTTGAAGGAGATGAAAAGATTATAAACTTCCTAATCAATCAGGAAAATTTTAAAGACCTGGCTATTGACGATGAAGTATTCCAAGAGAAATTAGTAGAAACCGATTCCCATGAACAAAGAGGTGAAACAAATCACTCTAGTAACAAACCAATGTTTCACACGATACCGAAAGGGGTAGCCAATTTGGAGAACCTCTTTGACTTAAGGGAAAGATTTAAAGGGTCAAAAAACACAAATATAGGGAGCTCATGTCCCATGTATGAGACTATAAATATAGGAACCCCGGAAAACCCTAAGAACATAAATCTAGGCAAGACAATGTCTAAAGAAGAAAGGAAATCCTATCTCAAACTTTTCAAAGAATATCAAGATGTTTTTGCATGGTCCTACTATGATTTGAAAACTTATGACAGTCGCATTATCCAACACACAATCCCGTTAAAATCTGGAGTAAAAACCTTCCAATAGAAGCTCTGAAAGTACCACCCATCTATGGAACCCCTCATGTGTCAAGAGTTAAAAAAACTACTAGATGCTAAAATTATCTTTCAAGTTAGACAGTCTACCTGGGTAGCAAATTTGGTTCTTGTCAGGAACAAGTCTGGGGAAATCCGCTTGTGTGTGGACTTCAAAAACCTCAACAGAGCATTTGAAAAGGATAACTACCCATTCCCACCAATGGAACATCTCTTGCAGACCATGTCTAGTTCTAATATTTTCTCCCTGGTAGATGGCTTTTCAGGCTACAACCAAGCTCTAGTCTCAGAAGAGGACTGATTGAAAACTACCTTCTGAACCAAGTGGGGAACTTTTTCTTATAAATGCATGCCCTTTGGGCTGATTAACGCAGGCACAACCTTCCAAAGGGCCATGGACGTAGCTTTTTGGCGATTGATCAACAAGTGTGTAGTAGTTAATTTAGACGACATGACTATGTATTCAAAGAACAGAGAAGATCACATCCAACATCTAACCCATATTTTTGAAAGGTGTAGGAAATATGGTATATCTTTAAACCCTAAGAAAACTATCTTTGGTCTCGAGGAAAGGAAATTAGTAGGTAATATTATACATCAAGCAAGGGTTCGCATAGACCCGAAACGAATTAAGGAAATAAATCAGCTTCCCTTACCCCACAACAAAAAGGCTATTCAATCCTTCTTCAGGAAAATCTATTTTGTGAGGAAGTTTACCCCCAATTTCACTGAAACTATCAAACCCTTACTAAAAATGATTCGCAAGGATGTTCACTTTAAGTGGGATGACGAGCGAAAAGATGATTTCAACAATATCAAGACTGCAATATCTCAAGCTCCGGTGCTGCGAAGTCCTGACTTTAGCAAATATTTTTTCCTTTATAATTTTGCCTTCGACCAATCTTTTGCTACGGTATTGAATCAGAAGGATGATACCAACAATGAGGCGTCGGTCTCATTTATGAACACTAATATCCAATGGGTTGAACTGAATTACCCTACTATAGACAAGCATGCTTATGCGGTGTACAAAGCAGTAAAACATTTCATATCTTACATCCTAAAAAATCACACCAAAGTCATCGTGCCTCACCCCGCAGTCTGATCCCTATTCACTCAACAGGAGATGGGGGAAAGAAGAGGATGTTAGAAAAATAGGACTGCGGAGTAATAAAATAAAATAAATGTGGAAATAAAACACAGAAGATACACAATACAAGAGAGACACAGATTTACGTGGTTCACCCAGTGTGGGCTACGTCCACCAGAGAAATTGCCAGGTCCTTTCTTTATTATTATCCAACAAAATGAAGGGATACAACCTACAACAAAACCCGTTGTAACTTCCTCTTCTTTCTCTCACATTCTCCTATCTCATAATACAATACTTGCCAACCTACATAGCCGCAATACATTTCCCTCATAAAAGAGGGTTGCCTTCTAGGGAAAAAAAACCTAACATAATCTCTATCGTTAGATCTGCGACCTTATAATGAACGGTCCAGATTTACAATGAAATTA
>WSFP011438042.1:0-20893 GCA_009831015.1 Picea engelmannii
GGCATGGAACTCAGACTTGCATTAACGAATGCCCAATGGTTAATCACCCCACTTCAGTGTAATCAATTCACATAACCACCACACACTCCTATTCCAGACGAAAGATGTAATCGGGGGTAAACTGGATATTAGACACCTCGACCGGACTCTGCCCTACTCAAGATTTTCTGTTGCACTAGCCATGCCCTCTTCTAAGGGATAAAACAGCTTTGTGAAACAGCTGTGCCAAGGTTAAAAGATATAACTGATTGACACACATAACCACCACACACTCCTATTCCAGACGAAAGATGTAATCGGGGGTAAACTGGATATTAGACACCTCGACCAGACTATGCCCTGCTCAAGATTTTCTGTTGCACTAGCCATGCCCTCTTCTAAGGGATAAAACAGCTTTGTGAAACAGCTGTGCCAAGGTTAAAAGATATAACTGATTGGCACACAATTCGGAACAGAGTTTATCCAGTTGATAGCCAATTCCCCCAAGCTTGTACGTTAAAAACATTACTTTTAATTATAAAGAGTTCCTTACAAACCCAAAAAAGGATTGCTGATAAAGCAGGGTGTTTTGTACATACCAAGGTTCAAATACCCGGGGACACGTTTCAGGTTTGTGTGGGAAATTTGGCAGACTAGAAAATTTTATATAATTAATATAATGCATTCTAATTGGAATTTACCATTACATCACGGCCTATGGAAAGTGGGTCTTAGGGATTTTATGTATGGAGTTTTACAGTTGTAAGAACACTGCAACACAGAGAAATCAAAATTTTCAACATATAAGCTGGCAAGGTTGAGATCATACTTACTGGAATCCAGATCGGGTGAACTTCAGCAAGCCATAGGCAGAGAAGGCTGCAGTCCTGTAGGCCTGCAGAGATACAATGAGATGATATAAATATAGTATGAAAACTCAAATTATAAGCAGAAGCATTTGAAGAAGTACGGAGAGACGAACAGGACCTTTACGATGAACATTTTTTGTAATTTGGATTATTTTAGTCAGATTGCTTCTACGTTTGATATTAAAAAAACAAAAACCATATGAAGACTTCAACGACAAAACCTGTGGACACAAATTTGTGCTTTTTCCACATTGACGTGGCTTATCTAGCAGTCACTCCATGCCATTGTTATCTAAAAGAGTTTTAGAAAGAAAGAAAGTATTTTTAATGTTCACGAGGCTAAAAATAGTTTATGGGACAAAGAAAGAAAGTATTTTTAATGTTCACGAGGCTAAAAATAGTTTATGGGACAGATTATTTTTCCATCTGGCTTTTGTATTCGGTCATTTTCCTGTGAAGTTTTACAATAACCGCTCCCAGCTTCTCGACAAACTCTTTGCTGAATAGATTACCCAAGAACTAGCTGCCAGAATACCTGCATAATTTTCCCTCCTGTCTTTGAGGACCTCACATTCTAAAATGAAATGTTTTTATGTTTCCACTTTTCCGAACGAGCACAAAATACATACTCTTTCCTCCCACATTTCTTTCGGCCTTTTCCAGCGCCCTGTTTCATAACGGAGTTGACGAGAATTAGTCCTTAATTGAGCAATAAGAATTTTAGATCCCCAAGAAATATTGGCCTCTATGTATGCCTTTTGTTGATGGTTATGAGTGGGGTTAAACTCTTCAATGTAGTACTTCTTCTTTCTCCCTAGTTCTTTCTCCTAAGTAAGTTTGTGAAACTTATCCATAACAAAAGTTTTTATCTCTTTACTCTTTGTGGGACACATGCTCAAGCGATTTTATTTTCCCTTTAACATGGAGACTTCAAATTTACGTTGACACGTGTGAGTAGCTTTACTTATCCTATCCAAGCTACAACTTAGACTCACATTTACAACCATCACAAAAGCTTCCAAAAACAATTTTATTGACGATTTTGCAATTTAAATTTTGCTATCAAAAAAAAATTATTTTGAAAATTTGGAAATTTTCAGGATGCATTGCTACAGTCATTGTTAATGGTTTTCAATGGTTGAAAATATAAATATTTCTTTTATTGGAAAGTCAGTACTATTATTTACATTTTGTATTACTCTAATATTAAAAATCATTTTTTTTTATAAATAAAATTTATTAATTGGAAAATTATATAAGAAAATCATTTTTTTTATAAATAAAATTTATTAATTAGAAAATCATATAAAAGTATGGGTTAATAAATGAAAATCCAAGAATCATATGGTCAATTAAAGTTCATATCTTTAATGAAGGTTATAATATTTAAACTTTATTTCATGTGATTAATGGCATTGGGAAAGGAGGGTGGCATGTATAACATGAGAAATGGTTATATATATATATATATATATATATATATATATGGATTGAAGTTAACTTTTATTTTTTATTTTTTAAATTTATTAATGACGTTTAGGGTTGAGAGTTTGGGTGGTTGGGTGGATTGTTTATTATCTTCTTCACTCCGATTGAATTCTCATAAGTAATATGTTAGTTCATTGTGATAAGGCTAGAAGTATAGGCGCTTTTTTGAGTGGGGACCCCTTCGCGGGTGTGTTTTTGGGCATCTCAATCCTTGCTAAGTCATAAGTTTACTGTTAGGAACTGGCTTGCAGGTTGTTGGCACTAGTCTATGGTTTATAGTGGCAGCCAACCAGATTTGAATCTGAGCCGAGGTAATCCCAGCCAGTTATCAATTCCCTAGATCTAAAAAAGTATTCATGACTAAGCTTCATTTCCAAAAGTTTGTGTATAACATCTTAAATTAATTATACACTCTTTGGAGATAAGAGTTGAAATGATAGCACCAAAAAAACTTATGTGTACATCATACAAATTTAAATCTTGATACTCTTTAGGCTAATCAAAATTGTGTTCCTCTAATTACAGTTTCATTGTTGAAATGTTATAATGACATACAAATAATCAAAATTGTGTTCTTCCAATTACAATTTCATTATTAAAACGTTATAAAGACATGCAAATTACCAAAAATCAAACTTCAATTGATATCAATCCTTAAAACGATATGTATTTTAGTTGAGCTTGACAACTCCATACATTGAAGTGAAATTGTGATAATACAAAAGCAAAATTCATATTCATAAATTCTAGGGATAAAAAAATGGTTTACCTAAACCAAAAATGGACATTTTAAAATTTATTGTGATCTTACTGTTGAAACATTGTATTACACTCCAAATGACCTAATTTCAAACTTCAATTCTAATTTCAAACCTCAATTATTGGTATAAAGCCTAAAACAATGTGTACTTTAGTCGATCTTAACAACTACCCACGTTGAAGTGGGATTGTGATAGTACATAGGTAAACTTCATAAATTCTCGTGGATCAAAAATAATGTTTACCTAAACAAAAAAGGGAGTATTTTGAAATTTACCATTTATGTGTATTGTTAAATTTTACAAAAAGTTTCAACAAATTAAGTCATATATATTTAATAAAATAAATGTTTACAAAATAGTTCAATAATATAATATTATAATATTAATGGAAAAGGGGTGGATGATGCGATATATATTTAATAAAATAAATGTTTACAAAATAGTTTAATAATATAATATTAAACAAAAAGGGATGGATGTAAAGTAAAAAAATGTATATAGCAACAAATAAATTTGTAGTTATTGTTAGCTTAGTGGGTTAACTCAATCAATTTGTACTAATCAATTTTAAGTTGGAGATCACTAAAAGATCTTGGGTTCAAGTCCAATAAAGTCCGTCTAGGTTAGGAGTACATGTTGCAATCCAGTGGCATTTATCCATGGGGGCGTCACCTTGTTGACCAATATCTTGTCACATAAATTCATAAAGGAGGTTTTTAAATTGTAAAAATAAAGTCATTATATTGTAGGTATTGGGGTGATGTCGGGTCTCAAGGAGTTTATAGGTATTGGGAGGTATAAAAAGTGGTATATAGTGAAAATAGAGGTTTCTTTTATTGCAAAGATGTATTGGGAGGAGGTTTTAATAAAAGGATTTTGGGAGATATTTACCAATATCTAGTTGAATTAGGGGTATTCTTTAATATCCTATGGACGAACGCATTATGTCACAGGTTCATAGAGTGAATACCCTATGCATTTACCCTAAGAGTCATTCACAAAATGTGAGGAAGTGCCTAGAGGATTTCCTAAGGACTTTTCCCATGGAAAAAAAAACTTACAATTATTATAAATATTTTGATTTTCTTCATATTTCTCATCCTAATGATCATAATCAATAGTCCAAAGTACATGTCCCTCCACATGCATGTTAATTAGAAATATCCTTCATAATAATTCCATGATAATAATTGTATCATGAAAATTAGATATTAACAAGCATGATAATAACAATTAATTATTATAAAATCTCAATAAAATATTATTAATTTCAACTATTAAATAATGTGTTACTTGTCTCAACAAGAAAAAAAAAATATTAAGTAGTTGTATCCACAATCCAAGCAGTTAAAAAGTTTTAAGGTTTTAAGGAGTTGCATGTGTTTTCAATTGGATTTGAGTGGTGGATATTTTGCATCATTTACATGAGAAATCTTTGTTTTTTCATGCATTGCCTCAAAGGGAATAATGTACAATAATGATATGATCTTTGCTCATGAAAATTCTATTCCCCACATTATCATCTTTTTTTCCCATATATTACAAATTTACATGTCTCCTAGCATAAAATGAATGAATGTGTGTGTGTGGTGCATGTGCATGTTAATTGTATGAAAGAAAAGTAAATTTACAATATGATTTAAAAGTAAGCAATAACATATGTCAATGTCTTTTAAGGGTGGACTAAGAGTAGGTTAAAAATCAGAAAATAAACCCATGGATTTGAATTTGTTTCACTTACAATCTAGAAGTATAATCAAGAGCATGTGGTAATAGAAGGGCACTATGTTTGTTTAGTAGTGCAAATGTGAGATTTACCAGTGGTGACCACATGAGTAACTTCCTCGCCTACACAACAATACTAGTATATTTAGGCACATATTTTGTGATGGTTGTGCATTTCAAATAGTGACTTGCATATAAATCAAGTAAAAAAGTAATTAATAATGTCAATAGTTGTTGAGAAAATGTTGTCATTGACGTCAAAGTGGTAGTGATGATGATGATGTAGTAGTAATGATATGGATGTAACAATGATGATGATGATGTGGTAGTGAAAAAGGGAGATTATTCGAGTATTGAAGACATGAAGCCAAGTGAAGAAGCCTTGAAGCCATGAAGCCAAGTAAAGAAGCCTTGAAGCCATGAATCCAAGTAAAGAAGCTTTGAGATTGTTTGAGTATTGAAGCCAAGAGGCCAAGTGAACAAGCCTTGAAGCCATGAATCCAAGTAAAGAAGCCTTGAAGCCATGAAGCCAAGAGAAGAAGCCTTGAAGACATGTTGTTGAAGCCTTGAGAAGCCAACATGTAGTAGTCAAGCCATGAGGACAAGTCAATGTCAAAGGAAATTGAAGAAGCCCCTGAAGTAGTAACTATGTGTCCACTTGAATAAGCCTTGAAGTGCCTTGAAGAAGCCTTAACATAAATGTATATAATTCCAAAGCCGTCCCCTTATGGCATAGATTTTAAGCATGGCCCTCATGGGATGAGATAACATTTGGTTGTTTCCAGATGCCCACTTTGATTTGTACACAAACGAAGCCTTGAAGGAGCCTTAAAGAATCCCTAAATCCAAGTGAAGAAGCTTGCACATGTCCAAGATAAATATTGCAATATGGAGATTGTTGAATTTCAAGACCTTTCCAACGGTATATGGAAGTCCCTATAACTCCATAGGAATGAGGAGATATGAGTTTTTCCATCCGATAACCTAGCCAAAAAATTGACGTTGGCTCAACTAATTTTTGGGGACAGAATTACTATAAATACAGGATATAATTTCGCATTTTTAGTACAAACAACGAAGGGATCAAGTCTAAGGTGTGCTCAAGGTGTTGGGGTGGCTTTATGGTGTGCAAGGAAAGTCTAAGGGATTCTCTTAAGAAGGGAAAAATTCCAAAGGAAGATGAAGTCTTGTGAAGATTTGTTCTAGGGTTTTTCTTTGAATGTCATCTTGGCATTTTTTATTTAACTTTTTTTATAAAATGATTCAAATAGATAAACTTGGAGTTGTTTTAGAAGAGATAGTGAAGAATCTTGGGTACTAATTTCAAGTCCTGAATCATTACAGGTTTGGCGTTCTACTCAGTGGAAGTTGAGGCTTTCTTCTTCAAACGTGTCATCTTTCCATTTTCGCTATAACGTTTTTTGGGGGATGACTCAAGGAGTGAAACTTGGAGGGATTTCATAGAAGATATCGAATAATATTGGGTACAAATTTTAGATACTGATTCATTACAGGTACAAAGTTATACTTGTTTGAAGTTAGGGTTTGTGACTAATCAAAAAACTAGTCCCAAACAGGTGTTCGAGATAAAATGGTTATATCTAAAGCTTGGTAGGTCAAAATGAAATTCCACTTGTTGCATTAAAAGGAGAACATATCCTAATATCCGAGTTTTATGTTTTAGAATCAGAAATGGAAAATTGAGCTCGTGGTGAATCTTACAAGTTTGCATATTTGAGGTAGAGTTCTAAGCAGTTTTGTATGCATATTTAAGAAGTGATTTTGGGATTGTATTTGAAGGTTGTGATGTTGTTGTGAGGTTGTGATGTTGTTTTATGCTCTACTATGAAGTTGTGATGTTGTTTTATGCTCTACTATGAAGTTGTGATGTTGTCATGATGTTGTTGTGAGTGGATTTTGTTGTTAGTGGACATTGTTGTGAATGGATGTTGTCATCGATTATTACATTCTTGAAATGATGTTATGAGGCTTGCTAGGATTTGAGGGATTGTCTGTGGAATGAAGCATACAGGTTTGGAGGACATCAGTGTGAAGACAGTAACAATGTGATGATAGTGACAGTGTGAAGAGAGTTACAATTAAAGTGATAATGTCAAGACAATGATAGTGTGAAGACAGTAACGGCATGATGACGGTGACAGTGATAGTGTGAAGACAGTGACAAAGATAGTGTGAAGACAATGAAAGTGATAGCTTGATACTCTTATTCATATCAGGGTGGTGGGGTGGTGCTCGATAATATTGGTGTCTTCGTTCAGTAGGTTGCTTCTTTTTCTTTAGGGAGTGGGTGCTTCCTTCCAGTTGGAGTTGGTAAAGCCAGGGGGTTGGTGCCTCCTTCTAGTCGATGTTGGTAAATCAAGGAGTTGGATATTCCTTCAGGTTTGTGCCTATAAATCAAGGGGTTGATGCCTCCTTCCACTTGGTGTTGGAGAATATTGGAAGTTGGTGCTTCCTATGAATGTAATCTCATCATGATATAAGAAAATCATTATGTGGTTTTCTCCCGTTTGGGTTTCCACGTAAAACTCATTGTGTTTTGTGTATGGTTTTTTTGTGATGATGAATGGCATTGTTAATGGTTAATGTTTACATGATGTTCTTAGGGTTAAAAATGGTAAAAAGTGTTCAATATTGATTCACCCCCCCTCTTAGTATTGGTGAATATTCCAACAATTGGTATTAGAGTGAGTTCCTTCAGGTAAAGTCTAACCACTAGAAGGAAGATCATGGATATTCAAGAAGTTTACTCTGTACGTGGAGTTTCATTGTTCAATGGATCAAAATTTTCTCATTGGAGCATAAGGATGAGAAATTGTTTACAGGCACAGACGTTTCACATTTGAAAATCAATATTATATGGTTACACCACTCCAAAAGGCACACCAAAGGGTGCAACAACAAAGAAGCTACAAAAATACAATGCAATGGAATTGAACATTATTCCAAGGGGATTATCATAATATGAAGAGAAAATAAATGAATTTGGAGAGAATTCATCATCTAAATAGCTTTGGGACAAACTACAAGAAAACTACACAAAGGAAGCAATGCAAGAATGTGCAAAAGATCAAAATGAAGATACACCAAAGAAAGAAGCGACATCAAAGAAAATGGATGACAACCCAAATAAGCATGCAACTGATGAATCAAATGAAAAAAAAGTTGAAGGAAGTTGAATCAATTAAGTATTCTTGTGGTGATAAATTAAATCCTTGTGACATTAGATGTACCTATGCAAATAAAAGTAGTTTGGACAAAGATAAAGATGAAAGCAAAATCCATGCCTAGGAAGAAGAAGAGAATGATGAAGTAGAAGCTGAAGTAGACCTTGAAGGGGAATTGATTAGTGCTCTAGATGATTTGAGGAATGTGAGGGAGAAGAACAAAATGTTAATGGAACAACTACAAAGGTATCAAGAAAAGAATACATTGTTAGAAGAGAAGCTAAGTGAGACTAAAAAGGTTGTCATTATTTTAAAGGCCCGGGTAAAAGTGGGTAAGAAGACTAAAGAAACATTGAAGAATCAATTAGAGAATGTTATTATTCAAATAGAAGAGGACAAGAAAATTGAAGAAGTCCTAAACAATCAGCTAAAAGAGAAGGAAGAAATTTGTCAAGCAAAAGAAATTGAAATTGTTTCTCTAAGATAAGAAGTGAAAAGGATAGTTGCCACAAAGTTGAAGTTTGAGAATATTTCATCATCCTTAGAAGACAACCTCAATCATCAAATGTATCCTAGTGACAAGACATGTATTGGGTATGACCACAAGCATAAACACATTGAAGAAGAAAAGAGTTTCAAACTACCAAAAAAGACTGAAGAAAGACCTAAAAGTCATACAAATGGTTCAAAGGATTTCAATAGAAAAGCAAAATACCATGATCGATCAAGATGTGACAAGAAAGCATCTCAAAGACCTCCATTTCAAAGAAGACCCTTTTCTCCCATGTATCAAAGTTTATTTCTTGGTTATTGTTTTTCTTGCAAAGATTTTGGACATAATGCTATGGACTGTAGAGCTTATGAAAGAAACATTGAAGTAAGGAATAGAGGTATCTACAATAATGTTGAATGTTACAAATTACACAACTATGGACACATAGCTCAGGACTGTAGAAGCATGATGGAGTCTTCCATGAAAGAAATTTCTCATATCAAATATAAGAAGGTATGGAGAAGAAAAAAAAAACAAGAAGAACAGGTCAATGGAGAATTCTCAGAGGAGGACATACCCACAGGAGTTGCAAAGATGAGTAACAATGATAAATCTACAAGTAAAGAGGAATATGACAGGATCACAAATGATGATCCTGCAACAAATCAACATTATACATTATTCTAAGCAATTTGGCATAGAGAATTCCAGTACCATGGATAATGTTGAGGGGGAGTCTAAGTAGAAGGCAATGAAGACCAAATAAAGGACAAAAGAGGATTATATAGAGAATAATATAGTGGCTTGGTAAACCATACATGAGCATAAGAGAACTATTTCAGAAAGCTTCAATAAATGGCCCAGTATAAGGGGGAGTCAATACAGTCAAAGAGGGAGTATTGTCGAAAAGTAAAGATGCTCATAAAGATAACATTCCACTCAAAAGAAGGAACCATTGATGATAGAGGGAGCATAAAAATGAGTTAAATGATAGTGGATGAAAACATGAATACATGAGGAGCAATAGAATAAGAAAGAGAATCGAGAAATACTAGAGCGGGAGAAACTCTTTATCCCAGATGTCAAAGGGGAGAGAAACAAATGGTTGGTGACATGGGGAGTCATGTGATAAAAAAAATAATGATCCCTTTGCAATTGATGTCAAATGGGGAGAGAAAAAAAGTGATGGATAGAGTGGGATTGGTGATGTATAGAGTGAGCATCCATCATTGCAAAAGGCAAAAGGTGTTGCCATCAATGACAAAGGGGGAGATTATTGAGAAAATGTTGTTATTGATGTCAAAGTGGCAATGATGATCATGATGCAATAGTAATGATAAAGATGTAACAATGATGATGATGATGTGGTGAAAGGGAGATTGTTTGAGTATTGAAGCCATGAAGCCAAGTGAAGAATCCTTGAAGCCATGAAGCGAAGTAAAGAAGCCTTGAAGCCATGAAGCCAAGTAAAGAAGCCTTGATATTTTTTGAGTATTGAATCCAAGAATCCAAGTGAATAATCCTTGAAGCCATGAAGCCAAGTAAATAATCCTTGAACCCATGAATCTAAGAGAAGAAGCCTTGAAGACATGGTGATGAAGCCTTGAGAAGCCAACATGTAGTACTCAAGCCATGAGGAAAAATCAATTTCAAAGCAAATTGAAGAAGCCCCTGAAATAGTAATGATGTGTCCACTTGAAGAAGCCTTGAAGTGAATTGAAGGATCCTTGACATAAATGTATATAACTCCAAATCCGTCCCTTTATGGCATAGCTTTTAAGCATGGCCCTCACGAGACAAGATAAAATGTGGTTGTTTCCACATTCCCACTTTGATTTGTACACAAACAAAGCCTTGAAGGATCCTTAAAAAAGCCCTAAATCCAGGTGAAGAATCCCCTAAATTCAAGTGAAGAAGCCTACAGATGTCCAAGATAAATATTGCAAGATGGAGATTGTTGAAAGTATTATTTGTGGTCAATTCAGATACCCTATATTTTATAAAAAAATTACCCTACATAACTAACTCAAATAGAAGCAAAAGTTACATGGTTAGAAATATTATTTTGATACCTTTCCAACGATATATGGAAGTCCCTCTAACTCCCTAGGAATGAGGAGATATGAGTTTTTTCGCTCAATAACCCAGTTAGAAAATTGAGATCGGCTCAACTAATTTTTGGGGACAGAGTTACTATAAATACATGATAGAATTTCACATTTATAGTGAAACCATTGAAGATATCAAGTATGAGGTGTGCTCAAGGTGTTAGGGTGTCTTCATAGTGTGCAAGGAAATTCTAAGGGATTCTCTTAAGAAGGGCAATTTTCCAAAGGAAGATGAAGTCTTGTGAAGATTTGTTCTAAGAATTTTCTTTGAAGGTCATCTTGGAATTTTTTATATAATTTTTTTTATAGAATGATTCAAATAACAAAACTTGGAGTTGTTTCAGAAGAAAGTGAAGGACCTTGGGTACAAAATTAAGGTCTTGAATCATTATAGGGTTTTCTTCTTCAAAACATGTCATCTTTCCATTTTCGCTATAACTCTTTTTTGGGAACGATTCAAGGAGAGAAAATTGGAGGATTTTCGTAGAATATATCAAAGAATATTGAGTACAAGTCTCATATCCTAATTCAATACAAGTACATATTTATACTTGTTTTAAGTTAGGGTTTGTAATTAGTCCCAAACGGGTGTTCGAGACAAAACCGTTATATTTGAAGCTTGGTAGGTCAAAGTGGAATTCTAGTTGTTGCATTAGAAGGATAAAAAATCATGATATTCGAGGTCCATGTTTTAGAATAAAAAATGGAAAATTGAGCTCGTGGCGAATCTTACAAGTTTGCATATTTGAGGTATAGTTCTCAGCAATTTGGTATGCAGATTTAAGAAGTGATTTTGTGATTCTATTTGAAGGTTGTTATGTTGTTGTGAGGCTATGATGTTGTTGTATGATCTTCTATGGAGTTTTGATGTTGTCGTGAGTGGATGTTGTCGTTAGTGGACGTTGTCATGAATGTATGTTGTTGTTAATGATTACATTCTGGAAATGATGCTATGAGGCTTGCTATGATTTGAAGGATTGTTTGTGGAATGAAGCATGCATATTTGGAGTACATCAGTGTGAAGATAGTAACAATGTGATGAAAGTGACAATGGTAGCGTGAATACCATGCCAGTGACAATGTGAAGACAATGACAGTTTGAAGACAATAATATTGTGATGATAGTGACAGTCAGAGTGTGAAGACATTGAGAGAGATAGTGTGAAGACAATGAAAGTGGTAGGTTGATACTCTTATTCATATCAGGGTGGCAGGGTGGTGCTCGGGAATATTGGTGTCTTCATCAATAGGTCGTTGTCTGTACTTTAGGGAGTGTGTGCTTCTTTCAAGTTGGATCTAGTAAATCCAGGGGGTTGGTGCCTCCTTCTAGTCGATGCTGGTAAATTAGGGAGTTGTAGCTCCCTTCAGGTTGGTGCTTGTAAATTAGGGGTTTAGTGACGCCTTCCATTTGATGTTGGAGAATATTGGAAATTGGTGCTTCCTATGGATGTAATCTCAACATGATATAAGAAAAACATTATGTGGTTTTCTCTCGTTTAGGTTTCCACATAAAAACATTGTGTTTTGTGTATGTTTTTTTTGTGATGATGAGTGGAATTATTAATGGTTAATGTTTACATGATTTGATTAGGGTTAAAAATGGTAAAAAAATGCTCAATATTGATTCACCCCCCCTCTCAGTATTGGTGAATATTCCAACAATAATACCCCTAGCGCAAGGGCCTTAGGTTCACATATTTATGATAGTGTTTTACTCACTCACTCCTAGAAGTTTTATGAAACTCCAATAGGTCATGCACTAGACCATATTCCAACTGAACAAAAAAATATACATAGGATCTTATATGTCCTTCACCTATAGAATATGAATCTATCCCCTGGATTGAATCAGTATCTAGAGAAGCAATGTGTAGAATACAATATCTTCTAACAATAATAATATGAAAACCCTTCTCTAAAAAAAACTCACAAAAAGGGAAATCTATGACTCTGAACTCAAACACCAATACCAAAGCAAAATATCTCTCACACAAAGATACACAAATAAAAAATAATACCATTCTCAATACTCTTGTCCAAAGACAAAAGATCTAACCCCCACATCCCAAAAATGAGCTAGCTTAAATCAGATATTTAGTAGTCAAGGCTAGTTACTTAGGTCCCGATTCTTTGGTAATCCCTTGTCCAGGTCACATCACTATCCCTCCAAGTCCAAAAACCCAAAAGGTTAATTACATCAAAATAATAATTTTTTCATAGTTAAATCTGGATAAGCCTCCCACAGAGGATAATATAGGGTCACAAGGGTAACGACAACTAGGTTTGGTAGCCTTGGTGACCAAATCGTGGGTGGTGACCATGAGACAATTAGGACGATATACTAGCACATAGACTAGGAGGACCAAGGATGTTATGCAGTAGGGTGGATGAATGACCAGGTATTGCATAGCAAATTTTAACAGAGAACAACACAACTTGGCAATGTGATGGATTATGTGTGTTACTTGTCACAAGGAAACATTATTGATAAGTGCATTGAAGGTATGTGAATGCCTTACAAAGCAGGGACATGATCTTCATGGAATATCATCTATTGCCTTAGATGGATGACAACATGGTCTCGTGTTGGGTAGTTAGTTGTGTTAGCACTCTGTAAATTTTGTCCGGCTGATAGACAAACGACAGAGGTAATTGTTTCAACCTACTTTAGAGTTGGGCACTAGCTTGCTCAACTCGGAGAGGGCTCTCTCGTGTCAATTGACATTTCTTTGGAAATCGGTGGCTAGATTTGGTTTGTTTTGGGGGTTTTTATAAATTTGTTGGCAAGGAAAGGGAGGGACACTTAGGGCTATGGAGTTGAAATTCTAAAATTGAATGAAAACAATGACTAGCCGGTAGAACTCTCTAGAGGATAAAGGCTAAGTGAGGCAATGAATACGAGTTATAAATTGTATTTAAGAAGGGTGTAAGAGGAAGGAGAAAACAAATAACTGCATCATAGCATTATTGAAACGAAATATGGGAAAGGAAATGCGACCTCAACGGTGTAAGGGACTATGGAGACTTGGACCACTTCGAGAAAAGGTAATTGTCTCCCTACATGATCTGATAAATTGGCTCTGGAAATAGAGACGGGTGAGATGGTTATTACGGTGTCAAACACATCAGAGTCCCTATCAATTGGGGCTTCTTCGCTTGGTGGGGGATCTTGCTCCGTTATAGACAAAATGACAGGATCCACGACAATGATGAAAAATACCTGTGAATGAGCGGAAGAGACTCGAATTTGGTGCATTGTTGAGCTTAGTTTTGACTGGAGCGGTCGTGCCACTTTTACCATTCAAACGATTTGAAAAATCATAAAATAATGACGAGGGTCACCCTCCTTATATACGCCTCCCGATATCGGGGACGAAGCAAAGCAGTTTGGGGTAGACCGTTTTTCACCCTGATATGCATCAGGTGGTGCCACATGGTCTTGAGGTGAAACCACAGTATTTTCATCAACCCACTTTCAAATAATTAAACCCCACGCTAGTTCTCTGCCCGATATAGTTGTTGACCATTGATCTATGATGCCTAAGATCCGTGATCCTTCATGTCCCATCAACTTCACGTCTCTGCTATATTTAGCCCTTTTTCTGCTAGGTGTGGCCCTATCCTCCAAACTATCGCGTCTCTACACTAGTTTAGCCCCTCGCTAAATCCCGAGACTTGGATCCCATCAAACAATTGTTATGGTGATAATAGGTTGTTCAAGTATGCTTTGCTCAGGCAAAGTGGTAATAGGTTGCCTATGGTTGGGTGGAAACGATGTAGAATCACCTACAATGAAACAATCACTCTAACATTTCGCAAGTATAAGGTGCATGGATTGGGTTTAGTCAAGACATGTCAGTTAGGTGTAATTTGAGTGATGCAAGTGGTTAATGGTCATGCCCAACTAGTAAGGTCATATTGATGCTCTCAACATTTTACTAATGTTAGTGCTTTTAAGATGTTCACATGACCAACTATGTGAACATCTTAAAAGCATCAAAGTATCTTGGTGAGTAACATATAAATCAAAACATGTCTTTGTGATTAACATATACATTAAAGCATCACCTAAATAAAGTATTATATCTAATATCAAGCTCAAAATAAACCCTGGCACATGAGGTGTAATCAAGTAAGAAAAATGAGGTGACTTCTTCAAAGCCAAATGAATCTAGTCAAATTGATAAGTCATACATACTCAAATATCAAATAGGTATCTAGGGAAATATGGAATATGCACCTCCTGCAGGATTTGGTGCTTCCATCCTCTACCTTCTCTAGTAATAATCTAACAACATGTATGTACCAAGAATAGATACCTCCACTAGGGATATGGTTAACTAGACCTCCATTAGGAATATGGTTACTTAATATCCTAATATCTTGAGATCAATACCTTTTTCAAAGATTTGGTTTACTAGACCTCCATTAGGGAGTTTAATACTCGATAATTTATTACTTAAAATTAATACCTCCACCAAGGATCTTGTTGGCTAGACCAGGACAATGAGGATCCAATACTATCACGAAGATGAGCATGCTCTTTCCAAATATCAATGATCTACCTAAACTTACACCATATATTGATTACTTCGCACAGTTCTGTAAACTAAACCAATACCTTTAATAAGATTCAATACTTCTTATAATAATCAACTTCTACTTATTCCCTTGCCCAACAATCAAGAGTTGCCTAAATATTTCTCATTCAATTAATTCATCACGCTAAATTATTTAAATGTTTCATGACCATTGGCCTAGCAATTGAACTTTTATCAAGCCAACCCCTCCCTTTATAGTAAATTTCCTCATTAAGTCTCAAGCTATATCATCATGTCATAATCCCAAGTGAAATAGTCATGTATCACTTTAACCAAGCTTGCACAGTCCAATCATATACCATAGTGTTCATTGAATGACTTATGCATCACCCCACCTAATTATCATGTCATCTAGTATAGTAATCAAGTCAAACTTTCTGCATTCCATTTCCCTAGGTTCACATCATACCACCAAGCTCATCATTAGTGCCATGTGTATTAATTAAGCTTAACAACTTCAAAACCACCTACTAGGAGACATCCTTTTCAAGGGATATCCAATCATCCCCATTTGAATGCTCCAGTATTCAATCATTCATCAAGCTAAATTTCCTCCAATACATTCTAGTATGCACTAAGCATCATTAAAATTCGAGTATCACACATTCGGGAAAATGTCTATTGACTTCAATTCTCCCCACATTGATCCTTGTATGCACCTTGTTTTTTACATGACTTAATTTTCCAACCTCAAACTTCTCATAACATATCTCACCATTTCTATAATCACCCTATCCATCTGTAATTTTCTTTTAATTATCTTTCCCTCATTTCGTATACTGTCATCTCTTCTTATCAATTCTTCCCACATTGATCCTTGTATCACCTTCTTGTTTACATAACTTAATTTACCAATCTCAACCTTATAATAACATATCTTGCCATTTCTATAATCACCTTGTCCATGTGTCATATTTTTAAAATTATCTTTCCCTCATTTTGTAACACCCCTTTTTCCCATAGCTTGTAATTAATCATTAATTATGATCACCATGCTATGGCATGGGAACAATGTAAATGTATTATTTTTTAGATTTCTAATAACTGACTCTGGGGGTGAAGCCTCAAAGTACTGGCCATTATATCACTAGAGGAAAAGTGTGAGGAAATTGTGGAGAGGGTTCATTATGTCAAAATGACCCAAATTTCTCCTTGCTGGAATAATAAGCCTCATCCTAATCCTAGGGAGAAAATAGTTAATGAAGAAAAGGATAGGTGGTTGAACAATCAACTACCTCAATGAATGGAAGCATGGAGGGTTTGGTTGGGGAGACAGAAAACTGTGAACCAAAAGTACCGCAAAGGGTAGTTTTTCCTGTAGGCCTAGACTGATCCAAGTTTCCTTCTGATAGAAGGAACATGATATGTGGAGAACCATCTTGAGGAGGAGAAAGTTGTGCAAGAATACACGCGAAAGAGACAAGACAAAAAAAGAGGTGTGCAACCCGGATATGTAGAGAAAAAGAGGAAGAGTGCGAGAGCCTCTCCAGCTGAGAAGAAGAAATGGAAGCTCAATAAGATATTCTGGTTACTGAAGAGAACACGAGAAAAAGATCTCTGAGAGTTTGCAAAAAAAACATGACCTGAGCAGAAGGTCCCGAGATTGATGCTAAGGGAGCATCTGATAAACCTCGCAGAGGCTGTGACAGAGAAAAATCTCTGAGGAATTGCAAGAGTTGTTGTGATAGAGAGAGAGAGTCTTTGAGAAATTTTAAGAGTTCCCTAGTGATATCATGGCTTGGCACGGGGGTGGCCAGAGTGCTAAGAATGAATGCCTATGAGCCTACGGTTGGGTGGAGAGGCTAACACCCACAGTCAGTTGATCGATGATCGACTGTAATAGATAAGTATTTTGTTTATCCTGTGCACTTGGATTGAAATGCATGTTTTGAATGTCTGAGTTTTCTTATCTCCGAGTTAATTGGGTAATGTTATGTTATCTATTTTGGATTTAAATGCATGTGTGTGTATTTCCTGGTTGAAGGAATAAACCTTTGATATTTTGTAAGTTTTAAATTGTTTCTCTTCTGAAATCTTGTTGCAAGGAATACACATATACTCATCTGAGTATAAAATCTCGAAGGAGAGACCCGTGCAAAGCGTGCACAGGGCCAACACTTATTGAAGCATGGAAAGGATCTCAAGGTGAGTGAGTGCAAGGAGCGCAAGGAATGCACGGGAGAATTTTCCAAGTCTCAAGCTCAAGAAAGATAGTGAGATTTAGATCTTGAAAGGGAGGATTCCTTTATTTGGAGAATGAGCGGACGAGATCTGTTCGGGAGGAACCAAAGCCTTTCACGACCATTGGATCTAGATAAGAAACGCGGGTGTTAACCCCTCGATTCCTTCAGACTTCGCGAGTTCGACGAATGTTTTGTGTTCATTGTAAAGGAGGTGAATTCTTCAAAGTCCTAGAGGCTGAAGTTAATCTGGGTCATTGGTAGTAGAGGGATGTGTGTCCACAGATCAATGAATATATGGAAGCCCGACTATCTAGTGAAATTGAAATACAATCGCAAGAGCGTGCAAGTTTCGCGAAGCTCCAAAGGCCAGAGGAAATCCTAGTTGTTGTCGCCAGGTGCACGTGGCGACATATCGAGCGTGGTTCAGAGTTTGAAACTCTGGAAAAATCTGAGGTGTGTTGTGTTTTGGTTCGAGAACTCCTGAAGGTTGGAGTAGATATCAACCGCTCATTATTGAGGACACATGGACTGTTGATCAAGGTCCTTTGCATGTTTGGAGTTCGAAACTGCGGAAGGAAGTCTTGTACAAGGCGTGGAAAGCTCCGAAGCCTAGAGCCCGAAGAAGACATAGGTTGTCGATCTAAGGATCCTTTGGGATCCCTCTCAACCATTTGATCGTATGGACATGCATATCATGTCGAAAGAACATGGGATTCCACGTGTTGAGCAATGGTGATTCCATGTGTGGTGGCCTTGTGACATAATAAGGAGGTGTCGGTAACCCGAGGCAAGTGCCACATATTTTGTTAGTGGATTTCGGATTGGCAGGTGTCGCTCTAGGAGTGGTTGAATACTGAAACCTAGGGACCCTAGAGCTAGATATGTGAGATGTTGATATTAGGAGTCCGTAGAGAACTCCTCTAAACCGTCCGATCGACCAGTGGAAGGACTTGCGTATAACACTCCGACGAATTCCTACTCCGGGAGAAAAGGAGTGTGGAGCGGGTAGAACCCCCGAATGTCAAAGTTGTGAAGTAACAAAGATCATCAATTTATGGATCTACGTGTACATACCTCGACCGTGAGATCTAAAGGGCATTAGAAGGCTGTCAGTCCGGAGTGACATGGCACACTAACATCACCCAGGGTGACGTGGATTCATGTTTGACATGCTACATGTCACCTTGATTCGTGTGTTTCATATGCCTTATATGAAAATTATAATGTGACACGTGTCACCCATATACAGGGCCACGTTTCATCTATGTTCTCTGCCATGTGTCATTCCCTGGTGCGTGGTTGTTCAACCTGATGGCTGTTGGTACCTCAGGAGTTCAAGAGTTCAGAACTCTGGGAGAATTAAGGTGTTAGAACTTATGCTCCAAAAAGTGTTGAAGGTCGGAGCTACGTGGCAGGACCTCGGGAGTTCAGAGCTTTGGGGCTCTAGGAGGATATACGCATAGAAAGAAAAGAGGGGCACTTAACGCCGAAGTGTCAAACACTGAATTTCTGAAGGTATGTACGTTAAATGAAGACAAAGATTTTGTTGGTGGAATTCGTGATGGATGGGTTCCGCGATAGAGATAGGAGCGCTAGGGAGCTCCAGAACTTCAGGGAACCTTGGGATAGTACGAATGAGACGAACCCACGTGGACGCCACGTGGTCTTTGACCCATGATGCTCGCATAATTTCGAAAGGGCATAACTTCCAATCCCGAGATTAGATTTGAGCACAGTAATAGTGGTTGGAAATCTCTTGACGAGCAAAAGGTGATGGATATATCAAGAAGAGGGTTCAAGATGATGGAGGAAACAGAAAATTTTGATGCCCCATCCCTTAAAAAGGTATTTAAGGGGTTGGGTGTGTTACAAATTGGTATCAGAGTGGAAAACAACATTTGGTCTGCTTGGGCTCATGAAAGAGTCAAGTGATTATTTTTCCTTATTAGAAAACTTTAAGGGAGAGGGAACCCTGCCCTACCCTATCTAGAAGAGCATGATTCAAACACAAACCTGGATGGGCCGGAGAATAGTCATGAGACTAGTTTACCAAGGTTAATATGAGCATGTTGAGAGTAGTACTATCGTATGATTATCTGCATGAGCTCCTTGAAATTAAAATTTGGTTGGGATTTTACCCAATGAAACATAATCATGATAAACTATGGTAGAAGAATCCTATCATTTCTTTGGAAAAATGATAGCTAGTCCTACAAAAGTGGGATTATGTTGAGGGGTTGTTATAGGATAAATCTGTGAGTGCGGACACAAACCGATCTCCCTAGATCCACCTAGATCTAGAACAAAACAGGACAGAATAATACTCTTTCCCTAGATCTAGACTATTGAATGAACTGAGAAATGAAGATCATGGACATACCTTATGAACTCTTTCCTTGGATCTCTATTGTTCCAAGCTTTGCTCCAATGCTCTCGTCCCGTCCAGATCACAACAGAACGAACCAATCGAAGTAAAGGCAGATTAATATATTCAATAACTAGTCTATACATATGATCAAGGAGTTATGTAATAAAGTGACATCATCTTTATGGGAAAGGGACATATTACTGTATTGAATTAATTGAAAGTGAAACTTACAACCTGAGACTTGATGTCGTAGGTCTCCTTTCGATGGCTCCTAGCTCTGACACACACACTTGCTCATGCATGAAGAAAATCAACCACTTGTGATGACCTTGCTTCTGTCTCTTGCTGTTGTAGCATCAATCCTCCATACAGTCTTGCACTAATTCTATAATCAATCTCTAGCTAGCTTGTTGCTTGTTTGCTTAACCCTTTCCATGAGCAATCTTCTCAATATATAGGAGAAGATAGATTAGTTACTTGGATAGGGAATGATCCCAAGATATCTGGAATGCTAGCACCTGAATAACCATTCGAAAACCAACTCACCCTTCTAGAAGATTCCCTTCTAGAAGGTTCGAGATTTTTATCTTTTTCCCCTTTAAGAACATGTTTGCACCCTAATAATGAGTACAATGCGAGAAGTTCGCACCCCAGATTAATGTAGCCTGCGAGAATTAGGCATTCTCGCAGGTGAATATATAAGTAGCCTGCGAACATTCTTCAAAAGTGTGAGTTCTGGAAGAAGACAATTGTAACTTTTCTCAGGAAAGTGTTCTTAGTAAAGAGCTTGATTTTCCATCATCATAACAACATCATGTCATCATCATAATGACCAAATTTGTGGATAACAGGGGCATTAATAATAAAAACTTGGATGCATATGGAAAAATATTGAACCTGCAAATTAGGAATGTTATAACCTATGGTGGATTATAAGGTATGGTCTACTAATGGACCTTTTTTATGAGAATAATTGTTTGTCAACAGGATATGACATAAATAATGAAATATTGATAATGTTGCGGCCTATTACCTTAATAAGATATGACTGCAAGGATTAGTGAGAGACCGATGCAAGGTCTGATTAAGGAGGTGTCAAAACACCTTTGGAGGACCAGTGGATCATCTTGACA
>ML868217.1:0-15107 GCA_009831015.1 Picea engelmannii
GAAGTTTTGTTTATGGTTGTAATGTTATTTGTTTTTCAGTTCTTAGGTAGATTTTATTTCGTTTTGTTTTCTATTCTCTGTTAACCCATTTTGATTCACAGCAAACCTGTTCTGCCTTGCTGAGCCCAACAGGGCATGCTAGTTCTCCCATTCTTGCTCACCCGGCGACGATTCGAGCACGAACAACTATATTAGATCGATGGTTGATAATTCTCCCAATGAGAAATTCAGATCGGATGACTTATGTCCACTTCGGGACTTAGGGAATTTGGTCATTTGTTGGTGGTGAAACTCCCGAAGTAAAACTCTCATAGTGGCGTAACTTGCTTGCATCACTTGATGGCGTGTCACGAACTAAGTAGCTTTCACGTGTCACTCTGATTCATGATTTTCACGTACCTAAAATGTTGATTCATCTTGACACTTGTCATTCTCTGACTATGCCATGTGTACTTGTTGACATAGTCTTGCTGACATGGATCTCCTCATGTGGCACATGTTCTTCTCCTGGATCTGACAGTTTTCCTAACTCTTGATATGTATCTCATATCGACAGCTAAGAGTGACTTTAGACCTTCATCCTTCGAGACTTCCGGACTTTTGATATTTCTTGGTGGTGAAACTCCCGAAGTAATTCTCCCTAAGTGATGTAACTTGCTTACGTCACTTGTTGTCATGGCACAAGCCAATTTCCTCTTGACTCTTTTCATCATCTGATTATGCCATGTGTATTTGTTGATGTGGTCTGTTGACATGGTATTCCACATGTCTTTTTCTATCGTGGTCTGTTGACATGGTCTACCACATGTATTTTGTTTTCGTGGTCTATTGACGTGGTCTGCCACATGTCCTTGTAGACATGGTTTTCTGACGTGGTCTACCACATGTCCTTGTAGACATGGTCTTCTGACATGGTCTGCCACATGTCCTTGTTGATGTGGTCTTCTGACCAACAACCCTGATCCAACGGTCATCGTATATCCTCCAGATCTGATGGTCCTTATTCAATTCAAATTTTGGGCTTCCAGTAATTCAACTCTCAAACTGAAAAATATGAAGTGAGATTTTTCTGGAGCTTAACCTCCTTGCATCTTTATACCCGAACTAAATGTTTTTTTCAATAACGATCCTATATCGATGGCTCAATATGTCTGTGATGCATCTCTTCTATCTTATCTTGTCCTTCCACTTAGAATGATCCAACGGCTGACGAAAATTCGCATAAATGAGATCTCAGATATTTTACCTCGCTTATCCTATCCTTCCACTTGAAAATGATCCGACGGTTGATGATAATTCGGGTTTGATATGACGATTGATGAGTATTTGGATAATCGAACTCTCGTCCCTTTGATCTTTTCATGTCCTTCCACTAAAATGTGATCCAATGGTCATGAAGACACTCGAAGCAAGTCCACGATCAAGGATGATTCTAGAACCACAACTTGCGAGTGGTTTAACTCATCACCAAAACTCCTCAATTTGAAGTTGTGCATTGTTGGTGAGTCAACCACAATCATCAATCTTTGAGGCTATAAGATCTTATGGTCTTGAGAAATTACATGGATTGGAACTAGCACGATATCTAATTATCCTTTCGATCTCCACAATCCATCCCTGTCATTGATATGGTAATTGCACATCCGATGGTCACAAGTCAATCCGACTTAATATAATCTATTTTTAGATCAACCACAGTCATCAATATTCAAATCTATGAGATCTGACGATCTAGACCCATTGATGGATTGGAACTAGCGAGTCATTTAATTCTCCTACCAATCTTTGCAATCTATCCCTACCATTGATCTGGCTTGCAAATCCAATGGTCATGATCCTCCAATGGTCCTAAAGCCCATGGTCACTCATATGACCAACGTCTGTAATATGAGATGGTCAAAACGGTCAATTTCTTGATCGGACGGCTGCTAAGGCTTCTCACTATGATCGAATGGTTGTTGAGGCTTCTCACCCTGAGCTTACACTTTTCCTTCCAAGATTTGATCTCTGAATTTTCTAACCCTCCTAAGATTTTATCATAGGAACATTGTTGATCCTATCGTGATCAACAATAATCACAAATTTCTTCAATTCACTCCTCCTCATGAGCTTATGCTTTCAATCTCTGCATATTCTTTGATATTTTCTGCTAACTAATATATTGTTGACATCAATGACAATCTCATCTATAGTAATGATAGTTCATTGTAACAACAAATCATCACATTGACTGTTGACATCAATGACAATATGTCCAACAATAGTATCACTGTATTTATAAGCAATGTTATTATACTCTCGTAACTACTCGACTCGGCTCTTAGATTTCCCATAAGTAGATTTGAACCAATAAACTAACTCTTCCCAAGTGGAAAGAATCTTGTGAGGAAGATTAAAGAAAACAGTCGTTGCTTTCCCTTCAAGGGAATTAACAAATAAGTGCATACAAGTGTCATTGTCATTGGATCCTATGTTGTAATAGGCATTAGAAAATGCCACCAAGTGTTCATTCGTAGTAACCATTTTATTTCCTAAAAACCTAGGGAGATGTTCTTTTAATTTTGGAACTGGAAGAGTAGCAGGTGCTAGATTCAGAGGAGAGGAAACATGCCATGGAGTAGTAGTATCACCTTCTTCAAATTGAAAGAGGCCATACTTATTTATGACCTTAGTGGGATTGGTGGTAGATTAGTCGGGGACTTGATGACTATACAAGATACCAGTCACTGAAGAGGTTGAAGGTTGAGATGAAGAGGAACCTTTAGTGCCACCAAATCCACCACTAGATGCCATATTGTGAATGATAGGTAAGGGAGAGAAAGACGAATTGGCTGAATCAAACAAGGTTCTCCTTAGAGTACTTTGTTGGGTTGACAAAATAATGTTTCTTCTTCCTATTTCAACAATAGGGTTGATCTTAGATGATAAACCTATTCTTCTCCTAGAGATGTTGGGGTTTAAGGACATGAAAAGAAGATCAAAACTTTAGGAAAAAGAAAGCTATGGTTGATCCCTACGTTGTCTCTTCCTGGGTTCCCAACATTCTCGGACACTTATGTCTTTCTCAATCACTTCCCAAAAGCATTCAATCTCAACCCGGGTATTAGTAGTTTCTAAGATGGTATTGAATAAGGTTAAAGCAATGTTGGTCTGATCTTTAAGATCGGGATCAATATTGGGTTGCCTTGTAACAGGTATTGTCATGAAGAAAAGAAAATAGTTAAAGAATCAAAAGCAAAAATATAAATATATTCAATGATAATCAAGCATACAATCAACCAGAGAGATATGGAAGATCTCCCCAGTATGGTCGCGAAATAAATGTTCAGGAAAATATATGAGTTATCTCACTCAAGCATTTTTTAATCCCACCTGGCTAAGGCAAGATAATTGGGAATATCGCCCTACGTTTTATAGCCTCAAAAAGTAATTCCCAATCCACATGTATTAATTACAAGGGCTTAGGCTGATTTTTTAAATGAAAAGATTGTTGCAAAATATGAATTTTTTATATAATTTTCTGAAAATATACAAATTACATAAAATAAATGTGGATATCAAAAGCAAAAGAAACCAAGTCACAGATTCACACAAATGAGACAGAATAGCAATCTCTTTATTTCATTCCAAGAAATCAAAAATATATTTATCTTTACAAAATCCCTGTGAGAGCATGGACCAAAGTCGAATTTAGATATCCCCGATGAAAACCATACAAAAGGACTCTGACAAGAAGTAAAAATTGAACTTTCAAATCTGGATCAGTTTGCCACAGATTGCTGCCAATTTGACTCTGCACAATATCCTTTATCAGTTATGAAACTTAATCCATAAACAGACAAGTATACACAGACTATCAAAGATAGATCAACACCTCTAAAACAAGCACCTGAATGATATGGTTCATCTTTGAACCTTGTTGTCTACAATAGGACCCTACTGTCAAAAAATAGAATTGGGCCTTTAATGAATTGAAGAATGAATAAAAATTGAACTATCTCATGAAAACAAATGAGAAAACCTTAGTATTGTTTTCTCCTTCTATTCTCCCCTTGTTCTTCCTTCTCATTTGGATTTTATGCATTCCAAATCAGTTGAAGTAGTTCAACTACCTCCTTTAGTTAATTCAGTTAAACTTGACTAATTTTAGTTTAGGGGAAGTAATAATAATAATAATAATAGTTAAGGGTCTTTATTAAATAATAACTAAGTAGGTGGGACCCCTTGTGACTCATTTTTATTCTTTACAAAAATAAACACAATCAGATAACCATTTTAAACACATGCCTCCTTGTAGCTCCCATAAATATTTCCAAAATTTGAATATTAAATATCATAAATAATTCAAATTATATCCAAAATATGTAAATAACCACATTATCCAAAAAATAGTTTGTTGTCCAAACCGTTTTGTAGTCCATTGTATTTAACAAATCAACCATAAACACATAAATTAAAATCCATATTTGCCACTTTGAGAGGCAATTCTTCTTCTGTCGTTGTTGTGCCCTTTGGACTTCCCAGAATTAGCCTTGGTTTGATTCGAACCTTGAGGCTTAATCTCACTAATAACATGGAAGAAATCACCCCTCAGGTGCATACAGGAGGACACTGATTTTGTTGAGTCATCTGAAGGAGATGAGGGGGAAGCAACAACTTTACCTTTGTCTTACAAATGGGGTGTAACAACCCTAGTTAAACAATTGCTTAAGGTTTATCAAGTATAATTAATTAATAATTAACTGTCTTAATGTGTATTAGTTAAGTAATTATAAATTATTAATAATATTAATTAATTAATTAATTATCTATTTATTGTTTAATATATGTTGATTAATTAACACATTTAATGTTTAGATAACAAATTAAAGGCTTAATAACTTATTAGAAAACTTTACATATGAAGGGAAATGGCATTGAATGGAGGGATAAGGTATTGAATGGAGGGATAGGGTATTAAATGGAGGGATAAGGTGGGTGGCATTAATTGAAGGTAGGAAGCGGTGAATGGGAAGAGGGATATGAGGGGGAGAGGCATTCGAAAAGGAGGACTTTTGGAAATTTGGGGGGAAGAGGAAGCATTATTTGAGATTAGAGACTGTATTTCCTGGTTTTGGATATTTTTTTTCTGGTTTGGAGTTTGGGTGGACTGTTATAGGGGTGCACCAGGTTGCTGGGAGTTTTGGAATCGGGGGCCAGGAATCCTAGAGCTAGGGAGACAGATAGGCTGCTCCTAGTTGGTTGGGTGGTTAGTCGGTTTTGGGTAGGGCTTGGTCAGAGCATCAAGCAGGGTTTGGTCAGAGCATCAGGCAGAGTTAGAGCAGAGCAATGGAGAGGACAACCGAATATTGGGGAATTAGCATCAGACAGAGGTATGTAATTTTATGAATTTGTTGTGTTATGTGGTTGTTAATTAAATTTACTTTCATGCTGTTGATAAATTTAATTTATGCTTTAATGATGAAATTGTACAGCATATAATTTTCTTTATTCTTTAGTTTAGTGTGTGTTTTATAAGGCTCTGTGGGGATAGATAACTTACATGGGGGGCCTCAGTTTTAAGTCATTTTCTACCATGAGAGGACTGAACATGGGAATGTACAGGGGAAATTTGATAATTTGGATTTATAGGTGGAGGAGGAGGAGGCAATGACAATTTGGGACAGCCACGATGGTGGGAGACTGTTAGATGAACGATCTCCTACCATTCATCATTTTTTGGAACTTTTGGTTGCATAGATACATGAGGAGGCACAGGGATACCAGGGATATTTTGGTGCTGGAAGGGAGGCCTCTATGGTATAGGATGAACTATACATTTCCCAATCCAATTGAAGAACCCATCTTGGAAAAGTTGGTTCAACTCCTGAGGATCGGCATCAAAATGAATTGAGAATCTGGGCCTTATAGGCCCTATGTTACAGTTACCTCTTCCTCTATTGTTTATGCCATGACTACCTCTGCTGAAGAAACTCATCCTGTATGCAACAATTCATTAGAAACTAGCCCTTAACAGACCATACATGACATTATCTTCATATGAAATAAAGTTTGGCTCAAAAATTGACATAAGACTCATGCACTTCAATCCATAATAAATTATTTAATAATTTCCAAATGAGTAGGGGGTTAAATAGGGTTCATGGAATATCTGGAGGGATTGTAATGAGCAAAAATGTGGTAGCATGATAGGGAGTAAGAACACAAGTACTTCTCAACAATTCATTAAATAAATAATTGTGCAATCAATACCAAAATATATCAGTTGCCACCTATTTTTCTGTCATATCTTTATCATTGCCATACAGAGTTTTAAATTCATTGTATAGAACAGGGCATGCAAAAATGAAATTGGATCGTGAGGGGGGGTATAATGAGCGAAAAAATGGTAGTATGAGAGGGTATAATAAGGATATTGTTCATTAAAAAAAAATTAAATCAATTAATAACCATAACTCTGTTCACACCACAATCCAATAACCATCCACTTAAAAACCAAAATCATTTAACTATTCCTTAATTGCAGACAGAATGCTTGTTGAACTCAAATAAAATACAATTCAATTGCCCATAATTCTTCAATTATATCAATCTTTTCATCTTATACAATATCTATGCAACATCATATTAATATCATTTCCAATAACATCATAACCATTCGAGCCACAATCCTTCCTATTCCAATGCAAACCCTTTTCCTTTTAAAACAAAATCGAAAAATACACAGAGATTCCACACATCCATATCCAATATTCATTCCTTGAAATCAAATAACAATAAAACCAATGTTTGTTGTGAAGGAAATCTCCTTACGGACTAGAAAATAGGGTTAGACTTTGCATGCAGATATGACCTAGAGAATATTTACTTTCTACCTTCATCCCCAGACTTAAATCCCATTTCTTTTTAGTAAATGCAATGGCTAGATCAACCTACCTCATTCTGGGGGTTCAATTTCGATCCCTTGTCGTACTTGATTACGTGTTCGCAGTTATCCTTTCCAACGCTGACCTGCATACAAGACAAGAAACAACTACACATGCATACTACCTATAGAATAACGGGTTAGAAATTCAAACATGTACTTAGAAAATTATGAATAACTCATGAATTGGGACGGGAAAAGAATTTTCTTTATTACTTTGAATGAGTCAACTTACAAAAGTTGAGACCGGTCACCACTCTGCGAACCTAATCCTAGGCTCCTCTTCAACTGTGCTCCAACTGCTTTGCTTTGTATCTCCTTTGGCACAAGGAAAGGCTAAAGGGTTGGGACAATGGGAATACGCAAATGGGCAGAGTTTCTTTGCTATATTTTTCCTTTTTTCAAATGGGACCCCTACCCCTTCTTTTATAGGCTAGAAGGAGCTAGGTATTTGGATGAACCCTCGGCCATGCATGGCCGGGAGTTTCAGTTAACTCGCCCATAGATTTTGTGTTCCATCGGTAACTTTCCTTTTTTTGTGCTTTTTTTGGTCCATGCGGGTTGTTTTGGGTCAACCAACGTGTACATGATTGCAGTAATGGAGTAGGGCGTGTGGGTCTTTATAAAAGAGGTTTTTTAAAGAGTTGTTCAGCAGTACTTTGGAAAAGAAGGGATATGAGATGGCCTGATGCCAGGTAAGCATGTATGGTGCAATTTAGGGTTATAACAGATGCCCCCTAATGTGTGAGGTTAGAAGAGCATCTGATGGCCAAAATACATTACCATATTTACTGATGTGCCAAACGATTGAGCCCAAGGATCAAGAACTGAGAGGTGTCGTCTGTAAAATAACAAATTTTTCACCGAGGTGGGCATACCCATGCTTGGGATAAAATAGAATCATGGCTACCAATCAAATACAATGTAGATCCATGTCATATAACTATATAAAGAGTAGCCATGAACAATACACAGCGGAGATACATCTCGAAATCGAAAATATATACATATAGAGTATCCATATTCTAGAAGTTGATACGGCCTGATGGCTGGAGATGAGATCTTCAGAGCTCGAGCAACAACTTCAAAATCTTCAAAACTCAGATAGGAGTGTAATATGAGTGTATGACTACACTACCCAGAGGTCTTTGATGTCTCGTCAGTCATGGACTTGATAATCTTGATGATCAGACTGAAGGCTTCAGTGATTTCAAATAAGGACTTGATTGGATGTTCAGGATGGTCGGGCATGAGGACAAGAGACATATTGCAGAGGGGTCGAATCAGGCTTGGTGACAAACTTCCCTTGGATAATAACATGACAAATGATGAGACTTAGGCAGCATGGCATGCAGATATGGTTAGACTTTGCATGCATATATGACGTAGAGAAAATTTACTTTCTACCTTCATCCCCAGACTTAAATCCCATTTCTTTTTAGTAAATGCAATGGCTAGATCAACCTACCTCGTTCTGGGTGTTTGATGTCGATCCCTTGTCATACTTGATTACTTGTCTGCAATTCTCCTTTCCACACTGACCTGCATACAAGACAAGAAACAACTACGCATGCATACTACCTATAGAATAACGGGTTAGAAATTCAAACAGGTACTTAGCAAATTATGAATAACTCATGAATTGGGATGGAAAAAGCATTTTCTTTATTACTTTGAATGAGTCAACTTACAAAAGTTGAGACCTCCCATCGCTCCGCGGACCTGGTCCTGGGCTCCTCTTCAACTGTGCTCCAACTTCTTTGCTTTGTATCTCCTTTGGCACAAGGAAAGGCTAAAGGGTTGGGACAATGGGAATATGCAAATGGGCAAAGTTTCTTTGCTATATTTTTCCCTTTTTCTTTTTGCGGTATATTTGATTTTTTTTGTCCTTTTCAATAATTGTGGAAAAAGAATAAAGGAAGATTACGTTACAAAGGAGGAACGAATTTTGCAAACACACAAGTTCAAGGCACAAGGACAAGACTAATGTTCAAAAATAATGATACTCAGGAAAAAATCCTCCGGGGGCCAAGGGTGTTAAAATGCAGAAGAAAATTGTTACAAGGATGATATATAAGGTATGCAAATGTGGTTAACAAAACACACAATGGTAACGTCCTTCGATGTAAGTTTAACGAGCCCAGAGAAGGTAAGCTTAGTGGTTTTTCATATTTAGAGAATCTGAAAAAACATAAAAGGAGACTCCATTGGGGTACCTTTTTCAAAGGTAGTCTAGTCAGATAGAAAAAGGGGTAAACTAGCACCGACAAGACATCTATTCAAAACCATTTTAACAAGTGTGATAAAGAGAATATCACTCGGCCATTTTTTCATTTTTAAGGAGTCTGAAAAAAGATTAACTATGGACTCCATCAGGAACGTTCTTTTGGACCAATTTAACGAGTGTGAAAGAATAAGGTCACTCGGCAATCTTTTCAATTTTAGGGAGTCTGAAAAGAGCTTAACTATGGACTCCGTGGGGGTTCCTTCTTCGTAATTTTAGTTCCCCGGGCCCAAAAAAGGGATAAAATTATACCTGAGAGTACTCTTCTAAAGAACTGAAGTTCCATAGAGTATACCTTTGTTCGTATAGTTAACCATCCAGACCAAAAAAGGGGTAAACTACCGTCGGACAGACGTGACTTCAAATTTCAGTTTAACGAGCGTGAAAGGCCACAAGATCGCTTGGCAATCTTTTCATATTTAGAGGGTCTGAAAAGGGCTTAAAAGAAGACCCGTTATTTTTTGGGAGTCCTGAGGGTGAGGTCAAGAGCGAAGAAGAATTGTGTAAATGAGGCTCAAAAATCGTATTCAGGAAAAACTGCAAGGACTCCTGAGCCTATAGTGTTGTAGAGATAGCATGAATAGCATAATGCAACCAAGATCTACCTAGGGCATCCATGTTTCGGTAGGATCTACCACCACGTTGTGACACTTCTAAAATAGATATGATGGTTCCATGTCACAATCTGATGGGATCGATCCTAGGGAAAATGAAAAACACAACAAGATACAAAAATCATGGTAGAAACCTAACCTATATGCTCAAGTTGTTCATCGAAAAAAAATTCATGGATCGTCAAAAATACTCAAAACTCTCTAAAACTGTCCCAATACCCGATCAAATCCCTCCGATGAAACTCCTGAATCACTCTAAATGTTTTTTGGTATAAAGAAAATGATAAGGGAGGCCAAAAAAGTGACAAAAAGAGGCCAAAAAGTCTATAAATAGAATATGGCAGCACATTATCACCATTGTTGATTTGGAAATTGACTATGGAGCCAAAAGACCCCCTTTGATAAAAATGGTGATTCTGGGAGCTACAGTGGACGAAAACAACTTCCGTCTGGACCAAGTAAGTAAAAACTCCCCTATCTAGCTATTCAATTCTTGATTTTTTCTTTTCATGTCATTTTTTGGGTGGGCGTTGACCTTTAAAAGGTCGGCCCTAGGTCCACACGGGCTGTCTCTGGACAGGCTGCATGTACACTCAGACAGATTACAACCTACCTACATGTACACACGGCTGTCACCTAGACAGCATGCGTGGACCTCCGTTTATAGACAAAAAATCAAAAAATCACTCACTCACCCTCTTGAACCTTGTTGTTTTGGCAAGATGTATGTCCAATGGAGGGAAAGGGAGCACGAATAAGTTGGTGAGTTGGTTGCGGGAGATCCGAATTTCGTGGTCGCGTTAATGCAATGTGGTCTGTTAAAGTTCTTCCTATGTCTTTTTATACGGGCACAACCGAGGTTACTGAACGCCTTGGTTGACTATTGGCACCCTGATGCAGAGGCTTTTATGCTAGAGGGGCAATCACTAGTGCCCACCACCGAGGATATCTACTTTTTGACTGGCCTCTCAAGGAGAGGGGAACCAGTCAACTTTAGGACATCTCCATCGAGGCTGGATAACATAGCAGAAATGATAGCCCTGCACTGTGAGGCTGGGACAAACCGTTTGAGCTCCCAGGTGCCTATAAGCAAGATCACTAACCTATCGCTGCAAGCAATATTATTGCCCATTGGGCGGATTACCGATTCAGCGGCCTTGCATCAAGAATCATGAGCATAGATGAATTGTGTTGTCCAATGATTGAATGCACAAATCTTCGACTGGAGTACTACACTACTGGAGTGTATGAAGAGGAAATTGAAATATTGTCATCAGCGAACATAGAGGAACTTTGGGTTCGAAACTATTTTGTGTTCATTATTTTTTGAGAGAGTTCTGAGTTTTAGTCCTCGGGTAGTGGTACGAGGACATCAGGCCTCTTTTCCTACTGTGTGTAGATGGGCAGTATTATTGCCGCGACAGGGTGGTGGAAGGACCAATGAGTCCTTCGATGATGACTTTTTTGCATGGCTATAATGGCAGATCCCGGTTATAGAGGACTACCCCTATGTCGGGATTGATTTTTCGAGAGACCTGGAAATACCAGTACCTCCTAGTGAGGAGCGAGGGGAGATGGGTAAGTCTCCACCTTTGTAGTGTTTTTTTGTTGTATATGTAATTTTTATGTCATTTTTGTTATATATATATATATATATCATTTTTTTTTATGCCAGAGTGTTTGACGGATATACGTTTGTTGCATGCAGATGTGGGACCAGTGCGACCTACCGATTATGCAAGGAACAGGCATCGTCCTCGGCCAGGGGCTGCAACTGCCACTGCCGAGGGATCAGCAGTAGCAGGAGACCTCCCAGCTGGGGAGGCTGAGAGGATACTTAGATCAGTTGAACGGAATTTTACTGCACTCACTCGCATAGTCCTGATGGCAAATATTGAGGACCTTCCACCATCCATGCAGCCTCATGTAGTGGGGGCACCTCGGATGTGGGTCTGGTTGTTTAGGCGTTCAACCCATGTTGTGGACCAGTATAATAGGGCCCATAGGCCCTGAACCTATTTATACATTTTGCGTGCCACGAGCACTACTTGTATATATTTTTTGAGGGCATAAGCCCTGTTACTCATTATTGGTCCTATTTTTTAGGCACTTGCGTCCATCTATGTACTCTGGTTACTTTATGATATTATATATGGTTTTTTTTGTTTGGTCTTTTGTGTCTTATGGATCACGTGTGAAAAAAAGTATTTACATGCTTATGTCAATGTTCTTTCATATGTGTGCAAGATGCCAATCTAAAATTTGATTAGCTAGAGTATATGTAACTTGGTTTAATCTCCTAGGAACATGAAAATATGTAATATAATCAAAGTTTCATTCTAAGAGACGTACTCTAAGGAATCGTCGGTGTAAAGTTGGATCATGAACCCGGTACACTCTGTTTAACTGAGACACAACCAATTGAGCATCAAGGTAGACCCGGAGATGAGAGATACCCAATGACAAAGCGTCACGAAGTAATTCAATAACTGCACTATACTCAGAAACATTATATGTGGTGTCACCTAAGCATATACCCTCGGAAGATAACAACTGGCCTTGAGGTGTAAAGATTACCCAAGCTGCATAGGCAAGCCTCCGAGTGTATCGACTAGCACCGTCTGCATACCCAATGAACACCTTAGAATCACTTGACATCTGCCACAGTGATGAAAGATAACATCAATGATATGTCCATAACACTTAAAAGAAACTAAAAAGTAATAGTACAAAGACTATACATATGTTACAAAAAGTTACCCACAGTGACCTGCCTATGAGTAATACTTCTTGAGGTAGAGCCCATTTCTAGGCTCCACCAAAGCATTCCCTTCGAAATCAACCAGACAATAGGCGCCCTTTTTTAATACCTCTTTTATGATGAAAGGCCCGAACCACATGGGTTTGAATTTGCCTGCCCCCAGGGAGTCCTTATCCTAGTCATAGACCAGGACAAGGTCACCTTTAGAGAAAATTTGAGGATGAACGGACCTATCATATTGACACTTGACCTTATGTTTGTGAGCCTCGTTGGCCAGGGCTGCATCACGATGTTGTTCATTAAGCTGCTCAAGGTATACTAACCGTTCTTCGAGTGGAGAAGTGTCTGGCAATAATTGTACTGCCAATTTTAGAGACGGGATCTAACACTCGATGGGCAATACTGCCTGTTGGTTATGGAGCCTGATTATCTTCCTGATTTATAGGTCTTTTACTTTCAGCTGTGTTTATACCCCATGAAGTATTTACACCCCAGAAGTATGTACACTCTTCCACGCGAGGGAGTGCAGAGGGGGGGTACCCCCTCTGTGGGGTCCGGGGGGGCTATCCCCCTAGCTGGGGGGTTTGGGGGCAAGCAGGCCCCTAGCAGGGGTTCGGGGGAAGCATCCCCCGAAGAAAAAATTTCCTTATAAAAGTATATTGTAATTTCATTGTAAATATGGATCATTCATTACAAGGTCGCAGATCTAACGGTAGAGATTATGTTAGGGTTTTTTTCCCTAGAAGGCAGCCCTCTTTTATGAGAGAAATGTATTGCAGCTATGGAGGATGGTGAATATTGTATTCTGAGAGAGGAGACTGTCAGAGAAAGAAGAGGAAGTTACAGCGGGTTTTGCTGTAGGTTGTATCCCTTCATTTTCTGGATAATAATAAAGGAAGGACCTGGCAATTTCTCTGGTGGACGTAGCCCACACTGGGTGAACCACGTAAATCTGTGTCTCTCTTGTATTGTGTGTCTTATGTGTTTTGTTTCTGCATTTGTTTTATTTTATTACTCTGCAGTCCTATTTTTATAACACTGCCTACAGCCTGTAAACGAGTTGAAAAGGTGAGAAACTTGTTGCAGTCTTAATAGATGTTCGGTAAGCCCATAATGCCGAGTATAACATCAAATTCCAATTTGACTTGGCTGAGTTGATAGTTCAATGTAGAATAGTCTTAAGAGTTTTGTTTATAGCTTCCACCTGCCCATTGGCCTGGGGGTAGTAGGGTGATGAATGTTCTTGCCGTAACCCAAGATTTGATGTTAATTCGGTCATCATCTGATTCTGAAAGTGACTGCCATGGTTAGTGACAATCTCCCTCAGGATGTCGAACCTTTCTATGATCTGGTTGAATAAAAAGAGAGTTGCAGTCTCTCCATGATCTTTAAATGTTGGCATAGCTTCAACCCACTTTGTGAAGTAGTCGACAACTACGATGATATAGCGATGCTCCCTTGTTGAAGGGGGGTTGAAAGTAGTGTAATCAATCCCCCACTTGGTGAAGGGTCCAACTGTGATGATGGGAAACATGGGAGCAGGATGTGCCCTCATCTTTCGAGAGAATATTTGGCATGGATGGCACTTCTTGACCGATTCGATACAATCTTTGATAAGTGTTGACCAGAAGTAACTTGCTCGTAGAATCTCTTGGGTTGTTGCCAACCCATACAAATGACCGCCAAAAGCTACGGTATGGAAATCATTGAGCACAATAACTGCCTCCTCATGAGTGAGACATCAGTGTAGGATGTAGTCTAAACCTCTCTGATACAGCCTATCATCGAGTATGAGATAATTCTTATCCTGATGGTGTATACGTCGACGCTCCTCACAAGAAGCAGAAGTGGGGCACTTCAAAGTCTGGAGATAGATAAGTATATCTTTGTACCATGGATTCAAAGATGTGATCAAAAACACATCTCTGTAAATAGGTGATTCTTCAGGCACAACGTCACCTAACTCAATCGGAAGTTTCGAAATAAGCTCTGCGAAGACCAGTGACTTTTTGGACTTTATTGAAATGAAGTCTAAGTCAAACTCCTGGAGGATGACTATCCATCTACTGATTTTTCCGCCTATTACCCATCGTGTCAACATGTACTGGAATGGATTCACAATAGCAATGACGGTGGTCTTGTGAAACAGAACGTAATGACAGAACTGTTGAACAGCATGAACTGTTGCCAACACAATTTTTTCGATATGAGAATAATTGAGTTCTGGTCCTACAAGGCCTCGGCTCAAGTAATAGATCACATATTCTAAGAACAAGTCATCTTCCTGAACTAAAACCATGCCAATGGTTGACTCTGCTGTAGCCATATATAATAAGAAATATTTGTTATAGTTAGGTGGCCGGAGCAGAGGGGCATTTGTGAGGGCATGTTTTAATGTGTTGAAAGAGCGGTGAGCGGCATCATCCCAGTAAAAAGGGACGTCTTTCTTCAGTAAGTGCATAAATCCCTTGGTGATTTCAGTATAGTTGGCGATGAAGCGTTGTAAAAAGTTTGCCTTTCCTT
>WSFP011438045.1:0-20893 GCA_009831015.1 Picea engelmannii
TTTAGATTTGCAGTTCTAAGGGTAAGGGGAAACATCCTATTTGGAGTCATAAGGATTTCAGAAATTAATTTTCTGTTGGGTTTTCTATCATAGATTTTACAATATGCTCCCCCGAAAAGTACCTTATATCCTTTTTCAATGAGTTGTCCTACACTTAACAAATTATGTTTTAAGTCTGGTACATGGTAGACGTTGTTTATGTCTTTCTTTACATTTTGTTTTGTAAGAATAGGAACAGTTCATTTTCCTTGAACTTTGACTAGATGATCATTACCAAGAGTAATATCAGAGGAAATTGACGAATCAAGGCATGAAAGTAATTCTTTGTTACCTGTCATGTGATTTCTGCATCCACTGTCCAACAACCAGAGATCTTTAGGTTGTTGTTCAGTTTTGTGGCATGAGAGAAACATACCTCTTGAGGTGTCTCCTGTATGATTTGACACATGTGCTCTGCCTGAGAGCTGATCTGCCTACTTCTTCCTGCATTCAGATTCATAGTGCCCATACTTTTTGCAGTAATAGCATTGTATGCTAGTTTTGTCATTAGACCTTCTCCCTCTGCCTCTTTGAGGCTGGAAATTCTGATGTTGATATTGTTGTTTGTTCCCTCCACTGGTATGAGGGTTACCTTGATTGTTCCCTCTTCCTCTACTTCTTCCTCTGCCTTTCCCTTTTCTGAATGAGAATTGAGTCTAGAAGGCATTGGAGATTGACTCATCTGTGAGATGTAGTCTTGTCTCATGTGTCACCACAGAACCAATTAGTTCATCTGTTGAAAATCTTGACAGGTCCTTGGATTCAAGGATGGCTGTTACAACCATTTCAAATTTCCTGGGTAAAATTCTGAAAATTTTCTCAACTATTCGTTGATCAGTGATTGTTTCACCAATCAATCTGATCTGGTTCACGATGCCCATGACTCTGGTCATGAACTGATCTACAGTTTCGGACTCTGTCATTCTGAGAGTCTCGAATTGTGTCCACAAGGACTGTAGTTTAACTATTTTTACCCTATCATTTCCTTGGTAGGACGTTTTGAGGATGTCCCAGACCTGTTTGGAAGTACCAGCGCCTGTGATTTTCAAAAAAATCGAATCATCCACCGAATTCTGTATCCAGAATTTTGCTTTGTTTTCCTTGGTCCTCAGAGTTGCCTGAGCAATTCTCTACGCATTTGTCATGGCAGTGAGGGCGGCCGGATCTGGTTCCACATATCCAAGATCCACTGGTTCCCAGCACTCTTGTGCTTGCAAGAATGACCTCATTCGAAGAGACCAAAATTCGTAATTCTTACCAAGAAGAATCGGACCCTGAGTCGGGCCGAGATTGCTGGTCGACGCCATTTAAAAAAATTGTTGAAAAAAATAGAGGGAAAAAATCGTATTTACCTCCAATCTCAGAGATTGTCGATTCGTCGATGGCCGAGGGGAGCTTATCGGGCTTGGATTGGCCCTTTGGTCTCCTTGCAATGTGACCACGCATCTTTCTTTTAAAGCGCTACGGGATTTTCCCGTTTCTTTGGCTTACAAATCGCCGAAATGCGAAAAATAGCCTTTCAACTTTTCAACGGTCTAGATCTGTTGTGATCGGACGGTCGAGATCGTATCGGGATATCGCGAATCGGGATTTCGTGATTCCTGATGTCGAGGTTTTCTGTCTCCTCGATTCCGCTATCGCCGATTTTCCGATGGCGCTGTCCTATCGGGACTTTTCCCGATGGCTCCGATCTGCGACACGCGTCCTCAACAGATGGACGGTCGTGATCTCTCCTCGCGATTTCACGATTTAAACGTGCGACCTCTTGGTCTCTCGAATCCCAAAATGCCGATGAATTCGCTTATCGGGACTTTTCCCAAAAGCATCGATCTCTGCCACGCGTCCTGAATAGATGGACGACTAGATTTGCATCGGGGATTTCACTGGAAAAAAAAACCCGATCACTTGTTCTCAAGGATCGTGATTTCCCGAATCCCGATATGCCGATGGTGCTTTGCTCTTCGGGACTTTTTCCGAGTCGCCGGATTTGCGCCACGCGTCTGGGAGAGATGAACGGTTATGATTCAGCCTCGGGATATCGCGACTTGCGATGCTCTGAATTGCTGTCAACTTGAAACTCCGAATGCCGATACGCTGACGGTGCCCTCGATGTCCGCCACGTGTCCAGTAGATATGGACGGCTGAGATCTTATCAGGATATCGCGTATCGCGATTTCGCGAGTTGCGATGTCAAATTTCTTTGACAACTTGAAACCCCGAATGCCGAAATGCCGATGGGCGCGATGATGTTCGCCACGTGTCTGGACAAGCGGACGGCTGAGATCTTATCGCTATATCGCGTATCGCGATTTCGCGAGTTGCGAGGTCCTGTTGCAATGTCTTTGAAAACCCCGAACTCCGAAATGCCGATATGACAGTGCGTTGATCTGCTGCCACCTGTCCTCTGAAATGGACGGCTGTGATCGTTTCGAGATTTCGCGATTTTGCGTATCGGAGTTTTTGGAGAGCAGATTCTTTCGCTCGTCCAACTCTCGATTCCCGATTTTGCGATGGAATAGGATCTCGCCACGTGTCTCTTGATCGGACGGTCAAGATGACGTCGGGATTCCACGACTTTACAAGTCGAAATCACTCCTGTGCATTCTAGACGGTTAAACCTCGTGCACTTTCTCACTGATCCAACGGCTGTCGGGCCTCTGCGCAAGATCTGACGGTTGAAATGCTTTCGCCTGTTCCGCGCTCTCCTCGTCCCTTCTGGACCGGTTTCCCGCCTCGGATTTGTGATTCACAGGACGAATCTTATGGCCGCAATGGCAGTTCCTTGCGTGTTTGACGCGATCTTTCCCGAATTTAACGGAATTTTCTCCTGCGGAAGAAAAAATTCATGAATCTTTCAAAGATTTGAAAGAATTTCACGGATTCTTCGTTCTGTGCTTCAATCTTTAACGGATGTGAGGGAAATTTTCCAGTTCTTTAAAATTTCTCGCCTCCTCTGGATTTTCTTCATCAATCTTTGACGATTCTTGAAAAAATTAAAAGAATCTTTAGGGTTTCTTCTTCTGCGTTCTCTTTGTCCAGGATCTTTCGAGCGTTGTACGCTCTGCTTCCTCTGCAAGCTTGTTACGGCGATCTTTAAAGAGTATTACGGCCAGCTCTCCAAGCCTTGCGAAAAAACTGTGTCGCGTGCTCTCAAGATGCGTGTAAGCTCTGTGCTGTGAGGATCGTGTTGCTCTCCGGACTATGTGAAGAGTCTTACACCTGAAGCTCTGATACCATGATAAATTGTGGAGCAAAGAGAAATGCAGAGAGAAAGAATAGAACAGTATATTGAAATGTATGAAGAAGTACAGAACTCAGAAGATCGTTACAATGTAAGATGGTTGAGCTATATATGCTCAAGCAAGACGAAAATAGAAAGTACAATTGTCCAGTACAACTGGCAGTGTACGGTCACACTGTTGAGGGTACAATATATTTAACATAAAGAACCATCTGAAGTAGCCTTTAAATATTTTAGCAATCCTCTAAAGATTTCAACGATCGTTATGGGGAGCCACTATGGATTAAAAATAAATCGTATTTATAGGATGAGTTTCCATACCAATGACACCAAGAGGATAGAAGGAACGGATGAAGCTGGAAGAGGATCGGTTATTCTTTTGGTCAGGATTTTAAAAGGAAAACCCTATCACTATACCAACACATTAACAGAATTAAAGTTAGGGAAGGGGCCAAACCTAAATATTCAATAATAGTAGTTAAATTCAAACAGTAAACAACCATATGGTTAAATCCCATCTTTGTGTTGGGATCAATTTAAGTTTAACGCTTGAATAGATCTTAAAGTTATTACCATGAACTATGAAAATGAAAATTAGGAAATACAATAGTAAATACACACAGAGATGCCAATTATCATAGATATTCCTGTACATATTTTTAGACAGAGAGAAATTGAGTCAATTGCAGACTTGATACATATATTCACACCGTCAACAATAAATAAAAATAAAACTATATAACAATAGAAATAAAATGTTTCTTTCAGCCATTCGATCCATACACATAAAAACAATACATAGTTACAATAACAATAATTAGTTTAAACCATTCGATCCATGCTTAAATTTTATTTTTTAAAATAATACAAGTAGTTTGCATGAATAATTTATCAATTTCACCATTCACGCCATGCAGAAAATTTCAAAATACAATAACTATACAATTGAGTACCGTAACTAGAAGAATAATATATATGGGGTGATCTTCAATATAAAACTTGTGCGATTCCTTTCTCTTTCATCTGCTAATCAATGACTTCACCGGTACCTCCCAACCAACACTAGAGGTGCTCTTCTTCCCTCTTAGCCCCCCGAGCCGCAAAGGGGTCACCCACAAAAACTCATATTAGTATCTAGCTCAAGTTTGTGCTTGCAATGAGAGGTTTCCGCCTCTTATGAAAAACTTTCAGCCCAACTCACACAAGTAAACTAGCAACATGAAAAATTGGCATCATTTCAGTCACCCAACAATAGGGTTCTTTCCTCCTTCCTCTTCCTTCTTTTTATAAGAAAATTTGTCTTGAAACTTGTCAATTCATTCATAATTAAATAGTTTTTAATAATTAATTTAGACATGATTCACTCTCAACACATCTCACACTTCCCTCAAGTTGCACATGTTTTAATTTCTTTTAATTTAAATAATTTTGAATTTTTCCTCACCTCCACAATTAGTTCCTAGATTTTCTCCTAGTTGTCCCTTAATTCCCCTATTTCTCCTTTATTGTGTCTCCTAACTAAATTACAGTTGGATTTTGATTATGACTCTTCTCTTAGTTAGGATTTAGAGTCTAGTTTGACTTAGGATTCTAACTCTATGTTGACAACCGATTCTCTCATGAATTAATTTATTTTACTTTAAAGTTTTATTTTATTAAATTCATGCACACCTTGTGCACATGTCTAGAATTTTTTTATCTCTTTACTAGTGTTTATTTAGACTAATTTCCTTTAAACCCATTATTATAAACTTTATTTAGTCAAAACATCTAGACCTATATTGTTGGTTATGTTTTCCATTTTACAAATTAATATTTAATTTGTATTCTTGGGATCACTTGCACGCAAGTGTCCTCAAAGAACAATCGGTGTTATGAACATGTGGTAAGTGAAATATGGATGTTACATACACCCCCTCTTTTTTAAAAATTTGTCCCGAAGTTTGTACAGTCAAATAATGAAATCAATAGATATATAGTTGCTATTAATGTATATATCAATCTCTCAAAATAAATAAGGAAACTATTGACACATCTCATGTGTGTCCTCCCAAGTGTCAGAATGTGGACTATAATTGTCCCATTGAACCTTGACCTGATTGACCAATCGATGTCGTAGTTGTCGAGTGCGATGGTCCAGTATGTAGATTGGCTCCGCTATGAAAGCACCTTCATATGATACCTACAATGAACTCAAATTAATAACATGTGACGGATCTGAAATATAATGACGTAAAACTAAAACATGAAACACATCGTGCATATGCCTCAAAGAATCAGGTAAGGCTAGTCGGTAAGCTACGAGTTATTTATTTTCTACAACCTCGAAAGCTCCAAAAAACCTTGGAGAGAGCTTAGTGAATTTTCAAAACTTAATCGAACTCTTATGCAGCTTCACCCGCAAAAACACTTTATCACCAACCTCATAACTACGTTCAATACGATGTGCATCTTCATAACTCTTTTGTTGATCTTGTGCTTCCATAATTCTTTTCTTTATGGTTCTCATCTGATCTTCCATTTCCTGAATCACTTCTGGTCCCACCAAGACCCTATATTCTAGTCGATCCCAACTCAAAGGTGTTCTACACAGTCATTCGTATATAAACGTGAAAGGTTCCATCTTTATCGAACTCTAGTAATTTTTATTATACACAAATTATACCAATGGTAAAAATTATCCCCATCATTTATGTTGATCCATCACATACATTTGAATCATATCTTCTATAATTTGATTCATTCTTTATATTTTTTCATCGGTTTCAAGGTGATATGTTTTACTAAAATTTAATCGTGTGCCCAAAGCCTCTTGGAAACTAGTCCAAAAATGTCTAGTGAATATCGATTCTCGACCATATATTATCTTCCTTGGTACACCATGCAATATTATAATTTCATTAACAATTATTCTAGCTATGTCAAGTGCTCAACATGTCATACAAATTGTAATAAAATGCACACTCTTCATCAAAGTCTCGACAACTAAAAAAATAGAATCGTGTCTCCTTGTTGTCAATCAAAATCCAACAATAAAATTCATTGATATAACTTTCCATTTGGATTCAGGAATCACATGTGGTTGTAATAGTCTCTCTAGATGTCTATTTTTAGCCTTCACTTGCTAGCATTCAAGACATCTCACCACATAGTTAACTATATCAGTTTTCATTCCCTTCCAAAAGAATAATGGTTTGAGATTTGCCTTCATTTTTGTGACTCCTAGATGAGCCATATACACTGCTTGATGAACTTTGTTCAAAATTAAATTTCTCATTTTGTCATTTGGTGGTACATAAATTTTTCCATTATATCTTAATAGTTCGTCGCTATCCAAAAAATAACCCTCATATCCAGGTATCATCATGGTATCTTTTCCGATATTATCTTTTACTTCCTTGTACCAGTCATCATCCATATGTAATGCTAAAATATTTTCCCAAAGGTTCCTTTTTAGTGGTATTACTGAGAAAATGTGTGGTCTATGACTCAATGCATCCTTTACTCCGTTAATTGTTCCTTTAATGTACATGATTTCAAAATCATACTCACTTAAAATTTCTGACCAACGTCTTTGTCGTGTGTTCAAGTCACTTTGTGTAAAAATGTGTTTCAATCCACTATTATCAGTTTTCAAATTTGAATTTATGTACAATAAGGTAGTGCCTCCAGACTCGTAAGGCATAAACAATCGTTAATAATTCCAAATACTGTGTTGCATAATTCTCTTCATTCCTTCTTAGTTTCCTTGAAATATATGTGATTACTCGACCTTCTTACATTAATACTCCACCCAATCCTTCCTTGGATACATAAGTGAATACTAAGAATTCCTTGTCCATATTCAGAACTTTTAATATTAGTGTTTTTGTTTATAATTCCTTAAGCTTCTAAAATGCTTCAACACATTTATCTGACCATACAAATTTCTTATTCTGCTTTTGCAATTCTGTAATTATATTTCCTATTTTTGAAAATCCTTCGACGAAGTGTCTATAGTAACATGCTAATCCCATAAAACTATGTACTTATTGCACGTTCATCGGTTTTGGCCATTCCATAATAGCTTCTACCTTCGTTGGATCCACAGTGATACCTTCTCCAAAGATAATGTGTCCCAAATAGTGAATCTTCGTTTAATAAAACTAATATTTTGACAACTTTCCATACAACTTGTTTTCTCTTAAATACTATAAAACTAATCTCAGATGTTCGTCGTGTTCCTCTTTTTTCCAAGAGTATATTAATATATCATCAATAAATACTCGTATGAACTTGTCCATGTACTCGCGGAACACCCCATTCATTAAACTCATGAATACACCCAGGGCCTTTGTCAATCCAAACAGTAGTACAATAAATTCATAATGTCCAAATCTTGTCTTAAACACAATTTTAGGGATGTCTTCCTCTTTGATTAACAATTGATGATATACTGACCTCAAATAAATCTTTGAAAACACTATCGTCCCCTTCATCTGATCAAATAAGTCATCAATTCTTGATAGCAGATATTGATTCTTGATTGTGGCTTTGTTTAATTGAAAATAGTCAATGCAAAGCCTCTGTGATCCATCCTTCTTTCTTACAAAAATTACTGGTGCACCCCATGATGATACACTTGAATGTATAATTTTGTTGGCCCTTGACCAAGTTTTAGAGATCCTTGGTCAAGTTTGACCTATTTTGGACTTCGACGGGCTGTCGAAGGTGAAGCGCAAGTCGAAGCAGAGATTGCGGAATCTCAGCCCCTTTTTAGGGCTTTTTGGGTTTTGGGGTTATGTAATGGGTATGGGGATGTTGGCCCATGGGCTTACCCATGTTTAGGCCCATTTTTTAACGTATAAATAGATGTATAGGCGATGTAAGAGGAGAAAAAAGATAGGCATATGTGTGATGATGTGCTAAGTGCAAGTGATAGGTGTACATGCTTTGTGAATACTGTGTGAAACTTGCAAGGCTAAGTGCAAGTGACTGTAAGAGATTGTGTAAAGGATTTTTGTTGTAACCTAGCTCGGGGAAGGAGGATCTGGCGAGGTGCATGCATATATCCTGTCCTATGCGGAGTAGGACCTTATGGCTCTGTGCATGTAGATGATTGAAAGAAGATAATAAAGAAGATGAAGAGTTGGTGGACGTAGTCCCAGGCTAGGAGTGAACCACGTATATCATGTGTTATGGCTAGTTTGTGCATTTTGATTATTGCTTTGTGCCTTTGATGTGATTTATGCTTAGTTTTGTTATCTTTATGAATGTTATAAGCATCTGATATAATAGCCTAGTGCTCAGTAATGTGAATGAATGCCAGATCTAATCTATTTCTTTATGTTAAGTGCTTAAATGTGTTAAATCTTGTTGAATCTTTTGTTGCGTTGTAATTAGGGTTTATCTGTGTTGTAGAAAAAGATTAAGTACTAATGAATGGCATCTTCTAAGTGCTTTGTTAGAGTATTGTAATCGCATATCTATGTCCCAGCTAAGGTTGTAGACACTGGAGTTCTGCAACCACCCCTGACTCTACGTCAGGTGAGACTTCATCTCCTTCACAGGTATTACTGAAAGGGCCTGTAGTTAGGGTTTTGTTGGTGCATTGTTGAAGCGTTGAACTCTTGGTCTTCCCCTGTGCCAACAAATGGTTCTGTTGTCGGGACTTGAAACTGTGGTTGCTGGGAACTGAGGAAAAGAAATAAATCTTTGTGCATAGATCTGTTGCTTTAGTGCATAGTGTTCTACTTGACTTACGAAGTTCTATGGAGGCAGATCTGAAGAAAAAAGGTAAGATCTGAAAGCTTTGTGCTCTGATAGAGGTAAGATCAATGAATTTTTTTTATTAAAGAGGTAAGATATGAAAGCTTTGTGCTTTGATAAAGGTAAGATAAGTGGAAATTTTTGTTTTGAAAGTATGGATCTAGGTATGTTTGATAAATTATGTCCTATTCTGAAAACTAGGGCACAATTAGAAGAAAGAAGATTTGATAAGAGTAGATCTGATAGAAATAATGAAAGATATGTTATTCCTATGCACATAAAGAATGTTTGGACTAACAAATGGATGCAGGATCCTAGGAAGAATTTTTTGCAGGTTAGTTACTATGATCCTAGTGCATAGTACAAGAAAGGTTGGGGATCATTTAAGAGAAAGAGAGGATTAACCCTTTGTTACAGTTGTATAAGACCAGGCCATCTTGCTAAGGATTTCCCTAATAGACGGCCTAGTTGTCTATGTTGTAAAGATATGGACTATGAAGTTCTAGATTTCTCTAGAATGATTGCTAAACTTGAAGGAATGAATATGGAACAAGATAAACATGAGAAAGACTCAGAAATTAAGACTATGGCAGAACCCCGGAAAGGATCAAATATTGTATTATCAGAAATAAAAGAAACCCTGAATGATCATAGAGACATAAATCTATCAAAGATCTTAAAAGAAAAAGAATGCATAGAAGAAAGAATAGGAGACTTCGACATAGACTGTGTTCTGGACGAGGAAACATGGGTGAATGTCATGATAGAAAGTACTTGGGAAATTTTAGGAAAGCATGTTATGATTCCTTCATTGGGAGGAATAGGATTATTTAGAGGAAAGCTGATAACCCTATGTGGAATACTTACCTAGACATTTATGAGTGCTCATGGCAATTCGACAGAAGAAGAATTTGATGTTGTTAAATTTATTGAGAACAACGCCCCATTTTCTATGTTACTAGGAAAAACCTGGATTGAGAAAGATCATATCCAAAGAAAACAAGAAGAGGATACTCTAGAATAGAAAAAGAAAGAACTAAGGGACTTCATGGCTAAGAGAATAGCACACTTACTGAAAGAATAAGAAAACCAATCGAAGCTACAGAGGACCAAAAATATGGTTGTCGAAGTTGAAATAACACAAGCAGACCTGAAACACCTGCCTGTATAAGAGAGTAGAGCGCCTACCCCAGATAGAGAAGAAGTATTGGCCTTGGACCCTACAAAAGACCATCAACGACACGAAGTTATTATTCCAAGAGGAGATAAGAATCATAATGGGAAGAGGAATCCAGTAACGCAAATCACAGGGAAGAATGCTAGAAAGCTCAGCAAGAAGAAGGAAAAGTTGGAGAAATTACAGGAAGGTCCAGAGAAGACTTCGAAGAAGGAAGGTCTTCAGAATTCGGACTTCGTCGGAATATCAGAGAAACTCAGATGGACACTTCTCCATGGCAGAGCGATATGACCATTGGAGGCATTATAACCATTAGATTGACGTTCCCGAACGGTTAGAACAACAGTTATGATCAGAAACCTCGCCATCGGACCGTTGGGATCGCACCATAACGGAAACAAACTGAATTAATGAAGGATTCTTGTCCATTGGAAGGATCCATTACATCATTGTCTACTTATCCCGTTGATTTTTGCCCCGAGCACACTTTTGTGAATTGTATCCAAGCCCACAAGAGAACTCATTGTTACTGTGTTGTGTTTATCGAAACCTTGCCATCCATTCTATTGCATTGAGAAATTGTTCATCAGCCTCAGATATTCGATCTCGAGTGTGCATGTCAGACAATCTCAACATTGTGGAAAAGTCAGTAGAGGAAATTTGAATCGATCTAATGGCAGAGAGAGTGATGTCCATAGGAGTTCAAGCCTCATCGATGTGAGGAGTGCAAGCCTCCCCTTCGACTGCTCGCAAATCTGGACCATCCCTAGATGTAGATAAGAAAAGAACAAAATATCTATATGACTTGGAAAACGTGAAGTTAATACCTTCCATCCTGCCTGACTACATCCCACCTCTGGCTAGCGTGGTGAATCGTGACAGTGTCCCCAGGGACTTCGACTACGCCTTGGTCACTGCGTACCTTCCGAAGGGGATACACACAGGAAAGCCTCAAGCGGATAAGATCATGACACTAAAGATCAAAGAATTTAACCTAGGGGATCGCAAGAACTTCAGCATGCTTTCTCCTCATAGGTATTTGACTAGGACAAAGGGGAAGAAGTCAAGGATAATACCCCAACCATGAACTATGGACCTCACGCAGTCCACCATCCTGAGCGTAATGAAAATACCCCATTTTGGAAGGCACCAAGAGGTTAACGTATGCATTAAGATCTTGTTGTCGAACTTCCATGGTGGTTATTTATGGCTAGACAAATGCATCATAGTCGATCTAGCGCTGATCCATCGGATCACCGAATTGATCATGCAGGGACCAAACCCGCAAGACTTCTACCCAGGGAAGGCTATAGACCACACCCTGGCACATAATATTAAAGATACATACAACGATGTAGAGAAGGAGAAGCGAGGCTACAAGGTAGCCTCCATCCAGAATGGTGCAATGCACCTTGCTTGCCAGTTGATTGCTGGTAAGCTAGTCTGAAAGAATAGACCCATGCAGGTCACAGGGTTTGTTGTTGACCTCGCAAGGAAATGCATGGAGGGGCTACAAATGAACTGGGAAAAGTACTTAGTGAACCAGTTAGACCAAGACTATCATGAAACTCAGGATCAGGTCTATGAGTTCCATTTTAGTTGGTTGTTGATCCTCATCGTGTTCATATATTGGGAGAGGCAGAAGGTGAAACATTCCTGGAACTAGAACCATATGAACCCTTAGACATTAAGTTCACTTCGCTATGGTATTCAAGCAATATGGGAAAACAATGGCAATCAAACACAGTGTTCCACACCTACTACCTACAGTTAAAGAGGGTTATTGAGGTTTTCCCTTGTATAATGTCGAACACCCTACACATGTTCAGGCCATTTGTGAAGTTCCACATAGACAGACATTTTATCTACATCACTACGTGTGAAGACAAACATAAAGAAGTACTACAGAGTTATTAAAAACTCACATAAGAGAACTTAGAAGAAATAATTAAGGAGTGGCCTACAAAGCTCCTTATCCCTATTGATCCCGCAGAACTATCTGATCCTGAACTAATCAGAAGCTTGGTGATCACTCGTGAAGGGCATGATACACCTGGAACTAGCAGAAGAAAGAATACAGAAGAATTCCAACAGCTGAGCAGTGCATAAGAAGAAAATGCTTCAGAATCACCTGGAGGAGAAGGTGATGATGAAGTAGATAAAGAAGAGAACAATCGACAAGAAGATCAACAGAAGCAAGGAGAACTAACACCGCCACATAATCCCCCTGATGATGCAGATCCATCTCACAAAAGAAAGGTTTCTCCCATGAAACCCACATCGCAAAAGAAGTCAAAATCTAGTAAGACCAAGTTGCAGACTGTGCTCACGCTCGATGACTTCGAATTCATCATTGTAGTTGTATCAGATGCCTCGGAAGATGTTTTGCAGAGAAATGAAACTAAGAAAGAGACCATGTATGAAAAAATTGAAGCAGAACTGCGAGGGGTACAACAAGCCCTTCACTCCAACCACGCAGTGTCCATTGTATCCATCCATCAGAAGAAACAGATTTGGGAGATGAGCCTACCCAACTCCGCAGACTAATCGATGTGACTCAAGACCGCCTTCGTCGTGCATAGGAAGAAACAGAGAAGGCCACAGTGGCCCTGAAGCAATCACAAGAGGAAGTAATAGAGCAACGCAGGGTTGCATAGCAAGAGAAGGCTTCCCTCCAAGCAAAGTTTGAAGAGGAAAAGGTGCAGATCCAGCAAGAGAAAGAACAGTTGTTCGTGGAGCAGGTTGGAGTAAGAGAAGCAGTCAGCATAGCACCTCTCTCTATGACAGGCTTAGAGAAAAGGGAGGAAGACCGAGTGGAGCATCAAGTAGCATAACTTGTTGATGCCATCCAATAAATTCAACAGAGAATAGCATATCTAGAGCTACAAGAAGTACCAAGTACTCTGCAGGACGTGCAAGATCAAAGAGAGGCAACTGCTCGGAGCATGGTTGAGAAAATCAAGGCCTTCGCCATGGAATGTAAAAAACTAAGTGATCGCAATGCGTAGACTTATGACCGACTCACTGAGGATCTCAAACTAAAGAAACTGGAGTCACAACTCCAGGAGGCTAAGCAGCAAGCAAAAACAGTATAGGCGCAACTGAATCTCTCGTCATCAGTTGAAAGAATGAAAAGATCTTAGGAACAACGCACTTCTCAACAACAGGTCCATACCATATAGAGCAAAGTCATGGAAGTGACTCAGAGGCTCCATCCAGTCCAGGATGTAGCTTGCCAACTATTGGAGGAGATTGAAGGATGAGGAGCAGAGCTGGAACAAGTAGTCACTTCATTCAAACAATGCTTAGAGGGACCTGTGAACGAGGCAGTTATTCAGGAATTCACCGAGCAGGAGGCCCTGGCGAAGCAGCAAGTCAAAGCAGCTCGAGCCAGGCTCGAGGATTTTGAAGCAGAGCTACCCAGATCAGAGTGACTCGAGACGAGTCACAGGTGAGTGTTGGGGGCTTGTTGTCCCTTGACCAAGTTTTGGAGATCCTTGGTCAATTTTGACCTATTTTGGGACTTCGATAGGCTGTCGAAGGAGGAGCGCAAGTCGAAGCAGAGATCATGGAATCCCAGCCCCTTTTTAGGAATTTTTGGGTTTTGGTCTTAGGTAACAGGTATGGGGATGTTGGCCCATGGGTTTACCAATGTTTAGGCCCATTTTGTAATGTATAAATAGATGTCTAGGTGATGTAAGAGGAGAAAAAATGTAGGCATTTGTGTGATGATGTGCTAAGTGCAAGTGATAGTTGTACATGCTTTGTACATAGTGTGTGAAACTTGCAAGGCTAAGTGAAAGTGTCTATAAGATATTGTGTAAAGGATTTGTGTTGTAACCTAGCTCAGGGAAGGAGGATCTAGTGAGGTGCACACAGATCTCCCGTCCTATGCAGAGTAGGACCTTATGAATCTGTGCATGTAGATGATTGACAGAAGATAATAAAGAAGACGAAGAGTTGGTGGGCGTAGCCCCAGGTTGGGGGTGAACCACGTATATCCTGTGTTATGGTTGTTTTGTGCATTTTGATTATTGCTTTGTGCCTTTGATGTCATTTATGCTTAGTGTTGATATATTTATGAATGTTATAAGCATCTGATATAATAGCTTAGTGCTCAGTAATGCGAATGAATGCCAGATCTGATCTGTTTCTTTATGCTAAGTGCTTAAATGTGTTAAATCTTGTTGAATACTACGTTGCGCTATAATTAGGTTTTATCTATGTTGTAGGCAAAGATTAAGTACTAATGAATGACATCTAGTAAGTGCTTTGTTAGAGTATTGTAATCACATATCTGTGTCCCGTATAAGGTTGCAGACACTGGTTTCCCGCAACCACCCCTGCCTCTACCTCGGGTGAGACTTCATCTTCTTCGCAGGTGTTTCTGAAAGGGTCGGTATTTAGGGTTTTGTTGGTGCGTTGTTGAAGCGTTGAACCCTGGGTCTGCCCGTGTGCCAACAAAGTCTGAAATACAATAAATCTTTCAATTACATCTTTAAATCTTTCAATTCAGGTGTCGACATCTAATAAGGGGTTCTTACAATAGGTTATGTTCCAGGTTTTAAATCTATAGTAAATTCCAATTCTCTTTTTGGTGGTACACCTGATAATTCCTCAGGACAAACATCAACAAACTCTAATACTATTGGAAATTCTTCTAATCTTTCCACATCACCCTTTTCGTCAAGATCTAATATGGAATACAAATTACATCCCTTGCGCATATCTTTATCAATTGTAGGGAAGTAATAAATCTCAGCGATACTCCTTGGTTTCTTCCTACAATTACTCTACTTTGTCCTAAATCATCAATTAATCTTAATCTTTTCATTTTTCAGTTAAGTATCGTGTTGTGTGATTCCAACCAATCCATTCCAATTATAATGTTGTAGGATCCCAAGGTTGTGACAAAAAAGTTTTACACTTGCAACAAATTCACCCAAGTTAATTTTACAGTCATTAGCCTTTCCTCCAACTTTTTTCTTGGCTCTCGATGCCAATTCTACATATCTAAACTTGTCTTGCACAACTATCTTCACCTTAATTATTTTGAGTGAAAACACTAGATATAAAACTCTCAATAGATCATGGATATACCAAAATACTAAACTGTTGATCTGTTATCGTACTTGAAGTCTCTAACACTGTAGATTATTGTTCAGCCTGGCAGTTATTCATCGTTGCATGAATCCTATGGGCCTTTCCCAGATATCCTATTGTTGTTTGTCCTACAAATCCAGCAACTCTTTCCTTCTCGATAGGACAATCTCTTTGAAATTGGGGTTCTCCACAAGTCCAACATTCGTTCTTACGGTCGGTGCTCCTAGTTCTAGAGGAAACATTTGTTGGTCTAGGGTTTTGAGGCCCTAATCTGTTCTACAGAACATATCTATACTATGTTTTCTATTGAGGATGATGTGGTTGTTGTTGTGGTGGTGCTCTATATTGAGTCCTCTTATTGGTAGCCTCTCTACGAGGTGTAGTAAATATAGGTCCTATGGGGTATCATGATGCCCAAACATCTAACTAACTGGTGGTTGTTATTGCGGTGCTCTAAGTGGAGTCTGTCATGTCTACCTGGAAGTATTTCTACCCTGGCCTCCATTGTTCAATTCCTCCTCAGCAATAAAAGCTTTATGTAATGCATCGTGCAAAGTCTGAGGCGTCATAGTCCTCACCTTAGCACGGATATTGTAGTTGATACCAAATACAAACTTATTCGCCTTTTAACTTTTCAATGTTCAGGTGTGGAGCATATATGAGAAACTCCATAAATCTAGCCTCATACTCGGGTATTGTACGACTACCCTATCGTAAAACGTTGAATTCATTAAGCTGGTGCTCAATGAATTCATCAGATAGATACCTCTCTTAGAATTGTTCCTCAAACAGTTCCCAAGACACGTTGTCAATGGCCAAATTCAGTTGTGGTAAGAGTGTCTTTACCCAAATAAGTGCACTCCCTTTCAGCTGAAAAACCGCCATGAGAACCTTCATATTGGAGGTATAATCGTGCAATGTAAAACACATTGCCATATTCTTCAGCCAAGCTTCGGCAACTAAACCGTTTGTGGAACCCCAGAACTCAAGAAATGTTTTCTTCTCGATTTCTCTATGAACACTACCACTAACTACAAGAGGGCGTTGTGAACCCTCATTGGGTGCAGATCTTATTCCCTCATCATGATCAAGGCGATTTATCAATGCCTCTGACATCCTTTTAAAAGACCTCATCATACCCATAATTTTTCCCACTGCAACGTGATCCTGCTCGGTAGTATGCTCTTCTCCCTGTGGAGCAGATCCCTCTCGTGTGGGTGTATTTGGAGGAGGCATACCTCTTCCACGTCTACTCATTCTCCTTCCTCTAACCATGATACCTGCATAAAACAATTTTATGTTTATATTAGTAATTACATCTTTAATTAAACAAATGCTTTGAAATTTGTAATGAGTATGGTGTCACAAAGTGAAACCCTACTTTGATACCATATGTAACAACCCTCCAGTGAACTAAACATCAATGAGTACATGAATACAACAATGTAGCAAAAATCTTTTATTTATTTTTTTATAACATTATAAATATTTAATTTAAACAAAATATATATATATATATATATATATATATATATATATATATATATATATATATAACCTACACAAAAAAGAAAATTCCATAAGTAATGAACTAAATGATGTTCTAACATTAAATCAGGTGATTCTATCTAATGTAGCAATAAGGCCTACATATAAAAATCGCCTTATCTACCTCACTTGAGGTTGTGCAACTTGGGCACTAGTTGATTTATCTCAAGCTCGAATAGTAATTTATTTTCCAATAATTATTATTAATATAATCCTTAAATATAATTTTTTTAAATAAAATATTAAAAAAACCATTAACATCGCGACATTAATATATATAAATAGTTGATATAAATGATTGAATTAATTATTAACATTGATTCATTAATATAAAATCATTATATTATTCATTAATCAATGTTATTAATATTTATAAATTCTTAATATAAATCATTAAAAATCAACATTTACATAAAGGTCATTGATATCATTCTTTAATCCTTTACCCTTTTTAAATTCATTAATACAATTAATACATATGTTATGATTTTATTATATATACATATATGTATAAAGATATAAATATGTATTTAGGTATATATGAGGACCTAATCTTATATATATAGAGTGAATACAATTGTATATAAAAGAGGTATATAAAAGCAATCCAAAACCAACCAAGGACAACCTTAGAGTTAGGCCAAGCTAAAAATGTACATAAACAATTTATGGAATTTGTGAAGGCGTATTCAAGATATACAAAGTGAGCATGAGTTCCTCACATTCAAGAGGATAATTTAAATTTTTAACATATAGCACTGATGATCAAAGAATTAATGATATGCGGCACTAGGGAAGCAATATGTAAAATATAGGAACCATTTAAATCTGTCACAGGCCCTACAGTTTCAACCAACAATATTAAAGAGTTACATTAATAAGGTTTTGATTAAGAAAAACCTTGAGTTCAAAAGAACAGGAAAAGAAAATAACCAGATTTCTCGTCGACGTAAGTTATCTGCTGGTTTGAAATTACATTAATTACAAAAAGTGGTTATTTTGACAAGCAAATAAATTTTAGTTGTTGTCACTACCACTACAGTAAATATATCTGCTTTATTGAGCTTCTTATTTTCTTTAGTATTAGATATCTTTGGCAGAGGAGCTTCACTTCTCTTCTTGGTGGACAATCATGGTTGGTTGTCACAGCATAATTTTGGTGCTACTTGCAACCTTGCTTGAAAAATAGAGGTGAAAAATACCAACCTCCTAGTCATATTTTCTCGTCCATAAAGTAAGCATTGTGTGGACTTATCATCAAAATAGTCGAGAGCAATGGCATGACTCGGATGAGGAAAAGAATAAGGGATAAAATGTTGACATGCCCTCATTGAGAAGCTCAATAAAATATAGATATGATTGCCCCAAATATAGTTCGAATATCCACAAACCTACCATATGTCACAATTGTTGTTGTAGGTGTATGCATCATATTCAACTTCCTATCAAGTTAACATTATATTAACCTAAAAATAATATTCCAAAACAACGATAAGAGAACCTTAGAGTGCAAATTGTCAGAGATATATACTAATATGTACTGTCTAGAAAACATTATAGCTACATAAACACAAGGGAAAAGTGTTGATCCAAGAATTTCCAACCTTGATAGCACTTGTTATCATTTGAGGTACCATAAATAACCAACAAAATAGTGAATACCCCAAATATAATGAGGAGCAAGACACCAAAGTATAATAAGTATAATAATGATGATGAGCTACACAACTCCTAAGAAACAAAAGAATGAAACCTAAGAGGTAACAATATCAAACAATAGTGTGAATGACTACAAAAATGTAGGAAAAATACCTATCTAAATAAACTTTAGGATTATTAGGCTAACAATCCCCCCTCTAATCCTCAAGTTTATTTTTACAAGTGCCAAGTTTATATCTAAACTTGGTGAATTTTATTTTTCCTAATGCCTTGGTGAAAATATCTGAAGTTTGATCTTCAAATGGACAATATTTTGTCTTGATAATTCCATTGTTGATGAGTGTTCTAACGAAGTTATACTTGATGTTGACATGCTTGGTCTTGTTATGAAATTATATATTATTGGTCATTTTAATTGTTGAATAATGATCAATCAATGAAGTATTTGGTGATTTCTGGATAGCACCAATATCTTGCAAAATTCTACGTAACCAAACAATTTGACATGCTACTTCCCAAGTTGAAATGTATTTTTCCTTTGCTAAAGAATTTTCTACTGTATCCTTCTTTTTACAACTCCAAAATATTCTTGTTGAACCCATATACATTAAATAACCTGATGTTGATGTACTATCATCGATATCAACTACAAAATTTGCATCTAAATATGAAACAAGTGTAATGTTGTTGTTCTTCTTATACAGAATCCCAAAATCTTTTGTTCTTTGAATGTACATGAGGACCCTTTTTGCTACATTACAATGACTTTCTCTAGGTTCTTGCATGAATACGGAAAGACACTGACTACGTAAGACAAATATGGACAACTGTTTGTTAGATAAATGTGGTTTTGAATCAACTATCTATAGCTAGTACTATTCACCAATTCTCGCCTTCAAATTTTGAAAGTTTTAATTTTTGCTCCATAGGAGTAAGAGACGGTTTGCAATCCTTTGTGCCAAATTTCTTTAACAAATCTATAGCATACTTTGTTTGATTAATGAATATTTGATGATGTTGTTGTGAAACTTCCACTCCAAGATAGTATCGAAGTGGCCCCAAATTTGTCAGTTTGAATCCTTTTTGAAGTTCTTGTTTCACCTGCTTGATGTGATCGTCATAATGAATCTCTGTAATGATTAATTCATCAACATAAAGAACAATGACAAACAAGTTTTGATCTTGCGTCCTGAAATACAAAGTATACTCAAAATCATTACGATGAAAACCAACATGCCTAAGGTATTCATTGCTCAACCATTGTCTTCAGTGTCATGGTGGCATCATTCTTGTAGATGCCAAGCATCTCACCTTCTCTCTTACAAACTTTTCCTACTTGCCTTGCAAAACAATTAATCTAGAATTGGAGAAAATACTTCTTAATACAATCTTCTTTCAATGGTGTTGTTGATGATCTTGAAGGAGGATTTGACTCAAATTTATCCTTCTTTGTTACCTTTGAAAAATCTAAGGTTTTCCAAGCTTTCTTTCACTGAATCTTTGGCATCCATCTTTACATGGTATTTCCCCTTTTCTTCCTTGGTGTAAGTTGAGGATGGAGTTTCCATTAAATGCCCTTTCTTATTGTAGTGGTTGCAACACTTTTTTGGTTGCTATTACTATTTACAACAACCTTCTTTTTTTGCTCTATCGGCTTGGAGAGTGGTGATGTGAGCCTCTTTTCTTCCCAACACACTAAAAAAATTTCTAAATTGCTTGCTTCCAAAGATATGTAACAAAGCATAATTAGTTTTTCCACAAAAGGAACATGCCTTGATTTTGTTACAACAAAAACGAATAATGACATTTGTTTTACCATACCTAATATATGGCCCCCCTTGAGCTCAATGATTTTCTCATTTGTCTTCAAGTGTTGGATTGGATTTGGATGCATGGTCCTTCTAAGAGCTTGCTTGAACTTGTTGGAATGGTTGCCTTATTTCTTTAATTAGCTTCCTCCCACTCTGATTCAAGGTTTCCTACTCTTTAATGGAATCTTTTTCAATACCATCGACCTTCACAAATGAAATATTCTTGGAAGAAACAACACCTCCTTCATCTATACGCAAAGGTACTCTAGATTTGGAATCTTTGGGACATTCACCATTCGTCACTATTCCACCAAAGTAAACAAGTCGATATTGTTGTCAGTATGCAACTCCTCTGTCTTTCTTTATCCCTTGGTCGTTCTTTCCAAGGCCTTGGCCAAAATAGCCCATCTTTGTCAAAACTTTCAAGCCAATTTCCTTGTTGTGCTTCTCAAAGCTTCCAATGGATTCTTCAAAGGATTCACATGGAAGTATGGAATCTGGTGTCATGTTTACCCATGTCTTGCACTGAGCATCTGAAATTGGCTTATCTATGATTGGCTTATCTGA
>WSFP011438049.1:0-20893 GCA_009831015.1 Picea engelmannii
CTTGAGATATAGTAGGCATTCCTCAAGCGGTGAAGTATCTGGCAGTAATTCCACTGCCAACTTTAAAGAAGGAATCTGACACACAATAGGTAAGACTGCTTCTAGCTCGCAAGCATCAGGAAACAAAACACTTGCAAACAATCAATCCTTCAAAAACCTATGTTTTGATACCAACTTGATCTGAAAATGAAGAAGACTTGTATCTTTTAAATTATTTGTAAGTGTTAATTATGCGTGCTTGGGAAAAATGATCAATTTGCAAACACATAAATTACATAGTTTTCACACTTAAGATGCACATAATAACCAACAATTAACAACCATTAGTAAACATATAACATAGCAAATGATAAAGGAGTTCACCTCTCTCTTGGGCTACATCTCCTGGTCCAGTTTCCAATCGATATTTTATATTTTTTTTTCTCAAAGTGCTAAAAACAATACTTTATAGTGCTCAAAATACCAAATAGATGGATCCAATGGATCCAGAACATCCAAAAACCCCTAGCTGGGCTCTTTCTGCACTTGGTTTGGCCAAAAAATGAAGAAGATATCCTCCTGGAAAATTTCCCCTTCAAGCTGGTTGTCAATAGTTCTCCAATTCACACCCGTGTGTGACTAACCCAACTCTCGCAGTGCTACTGGGCCAAAAACCAAACACCATGTGCACTTTACAATTTGTGGAAAAATGTTGAAACGTTAGCATGATTAGCGTCCCTTTGGGCAAAGGCATTGAATGCATGGGGGAATATGGCCATGTCCCAACGTTTAATCCAACCCCCATGGCTAAACTATTGCAAAAACTGTGCCATTGGTCACGTGGGAAGGTCATGTGGAAAAACACCCCTCGCCTTCCAAGCTAAACAATGTGCTAACCTTTCCACGCGCCAACTGTTATGGAATGGTGGTATGTACTGTGATATGGACCGGGGGATGGGGCTTAGCCCTGACCCTTATCTTCACCGACATAACATATGTTTCAACTTAAATAATTATTCCAACATATAAGGTTAATAAATAACGCAGAGGTGGGTTGGTGGCCCAACCTATGAAAAAAATCTTCCATGCGTGCCCGGAGGTTGAGGGATCGACCCTGTTGATGGGCCTTAAATCCCTTGATTCAACAGTAGGAACCAAACCTGCCACCGAGGCCCAATTAGACTCTGCAACGTTTAATAGTGGAATGGTTATCCAGATCTTGTGATCCAAAAAAATTATCAATGGGCTTGACGTTTTCTTGTGAAGGCTCTTCTTTTAGTTTGAACTATCTCTTTTTTGTATTTTCTCTTAGGTGGGACCGATATGAGATGTAATCCGATATAAACCAACTTGGAAAAAAATGGAATTAAGCTTAACTAAGGAGAAGAGGTTGAACTTGGGATAACCCACTACTCAAGCATGCAAACAACAATTTTACACCACAGACGTAGTACTAATACATTAGCTATGTGAGCATCTAATTACTGCCCGAGATTCTAATTACCAAAAAGAAAACACATATGAAATAAGATAATGGAAATCAAAATAATTCATCTACCATAATCATTCATGACATAATAACACAACGATTCATCTTCATCATTAAAGCAAAGAAAAACAAAACATTGCACTAGATAACTTGACAACATAATTAATTTCTCTTACTCATTACAACATCATTCATGAAATAGGATAGGAAATAGTTCTTCTCCACGTCCAATCACACATGTAGTCAATGAAAATAACTTGTCTCCGGTCCAGAAGGACTTCTCATTTCAAAGGGAGTTTCAAAATAATTCTTAACAACTAGAAATAAAGAGTTCTTGCAACAACCATCGACCTTTACTAATTGGTCGATGTCTTTATTTATAATCTAAAGTTCAACTGAAAACAACGGCTAAGTGCGGTTTAAGCAAAGAAAAATACGCCATGTGGTGTCATCTTCTAACAGTTTCTTTAACAGTCAAATCAAGATAGTTCTTTTAAAGGATGAATTTTCTAGTACTCAGTCCAACTGATAAACAACTCTTTGCAGATTTGAGCCCATGGGAATCTGTGTTGTTCCATAGGAGACACGTAAAATCCTTTGATCTCTATTTCATGCACCCGGTACTTCACAAGAATTGTGTTCAAATGTTGTAGCACATCTTGAGCCTTCATCGGATGCTCCATAATTCTTTTCATTTGTCTTGGCGATGTATCGGTCACCTTGGCTAGCTCTTCGGCCCATAGTGAATCCTGCTTGGCATGTGATCCAACTAGGTTGCATAAGTTGATGAAGTTGTTGGGGTCACCAAACTCAGAGAGTCCTATATCCTTCATTGCTTCGTTGATTTTACCCCAATGTTTCCTTCGGGTTCCTCGACGAGGTTACAAAGCAAAAATTTTTCGATAGTCGGAGGGATGTTTCCTGCAATTGAGATTGAAATCGTTTAGAAATTACTTATCAGGCAAAGCATAGGAATATGTAAGTGGAAAAAACAAACTGATGCATACCTGTAGAGCTCGCTAGTCCTGATTGTTAAATACTTACGTTATCCCAATAACCTTTTTAATGACCTGTAACATCTCTATCCGCGCCGCCACTCCTCTTCATTTTCGATGAGTTACATCCATGCACCATAGCATGGAAGATCAGGTACGACACACACGAGCATTGAATCCATTCTAGTGGTCGATTTCCCCTTGGGGTCGGGAAACGATGCCAGAGCTGAACGTGTGCATCATCTCCCAAAAGGTTGGATACCATAATAAAGGAATTCGTTAAATGCCTTAGGTCGAGGAAATTTGTTACCCCAAAAGCCATATCACCAAGTGTGTCAACCATTATTCACTAATAATGGAGGCTGGGCAGATTAAAGAGATTGGCATGATCGTATCATATATTCTCTACAACTCCTATTGGTTGCGCTTCATACATCCTAGATCATATCCTTCGTGCAGATATGACACATTAATTATTCAAGACATCACGTCGCAATGTATGAGTATTCCTTAGCACGTTCCGTCTCGCTGCCCCGATCTGCTATAAATTCTAGATGTTCTGGGTGGGTTCTATGCATCAGTCGAGTTTTTATACAAGTAGGGACTGGTCTTGTGAGTTCAATTCTATCAAAATCTATGTCATGGCCCTTCATCCAGTCATGAACATCTAAGAACATACGTTGTCAAACCATGGGATCCCCTCAAAACAAAAGACAAGGTTTGCGAGGCAACCGAAGTACCATTTATGAACCCTGACATGCCTGGGACTCTTTGTTATTGGCATCGAGTGTCTCTAAGGTTTCAAAAGGAGGTCCCTACCTTCACTAGGAAACGATGTCAGCGCCTCAAGCAGAGGCCGAAGTGGAGAAAATTATGTTTGAAGAACACATGTTGGAGGCCATGCCCTCTCAACAATAGACACTGTGGAGGAGGGGAAGGCCTAGAAAAAATAAGGAAGTAGGAGGAAGCCACATCTTGACTGGGATGAGTGCACACCCGACCGCTGAGGAGCTCATAATGTATGCTACCCGACTAGAACCTGTCTGGACTACTAGTCGAGGAAGCAAGAGTCGAATGTGAATGACATGGGCATTGGGTTCTAACATTGAAAGACCCAATCAACAGCTGGAGTAGGCACAACTTTCCATAGTTGAAATTTATCAAGAAAATAGAGAATGGCGGAGACAACTGGTGGCAAAGAACCAGGAGGTATGAACAACGCAAGGTTGTGAAGGAGGCACAAATTGGCTCAAGAGATAGCTTCGAGAAGCACAAGATACGATTGTGCAGTTGAGCGAAGTGCAGAGGATGATGGATGAGGAGAACATGAGAACACTACAAGGTGCACAAAGCAGTCCAGGAGAAGGTCCGTGTGCAGGAGATGCATGATGTGAGGACCCTTGTTTTGTACTCTCAAGAGTGACTTATGTTTTGATAGTTTTCCTTGTTTGTTGTGAGAATTTTCACGTTCTCAATGTAACTAGGTCGGTTCGCCAAGGTGTTGGTAGTGTTTAATGTATGTAACCTAAGCCCGACGGGAACCTTAATATATGAAATTTCAAAAATGTTTTTCTTGAACGGATTCTAGTCATAGTAGTTGAATGTATCGTGTTTCCTCTTTGCGTGTAAATCTTCCATATGCTTATCTAAGCTTCTCATAAATTATGTGATTTTGTAATTATCATTGTTATAAGTTGTTTTGTAAGTTCATTGATATTTTCCTTTAGAAACTTCAAATGCTGAATGATTCCGACATGGCGTCATTAACTTGGGGCTCATTGAATAAAACCTAGAACTCATCTCGTGGGTAAGGTTTGCACTCGGGACTTCGTTTACGTCGAACGTGCTAAATTGAGCTAGATATTGCGACTGTCGATGCCGAGTGAGTATCAGGGATCGGTGTTCAAAAAATAAAATCAACGTGTAGTTTCTTCATGGGTTATCATCCTTCGGAACTCCCGATACCGAAAATGTCTCGGAGGTCGGTGATTATTATTTCATTTTTTGTTCAATGCTTATTGTTTTAACCTTTCGTCGATGCCAAATTGATCGGTCATCGGTGATATTCTTGGTGGTTCTTGTCGCAAAAGAAATTTTGCATCTGCTGACATCGACAAAGATCGGGAATCGACAACTTTGGTTCTCTCTAGCATTTTCTTTCATGCTTAATCCTTCTCGATGTTGAAATCCTTAAGCGCGTCCAGGAAAACTTTGACTGTCATTTTTCTAATTTAGATATTAGTCTTTTAAGTTAATGATTTTCACATGTCCAAGCAATCTTTTAAAAACTTAATGAGAAATAAAAATAATAAACAAAGGACATATTTTTCATATCAGACAATGCCAAAAGATCAAGTGATACCCAAAAAATGAAATTCTATGTAGAATTTTTAGGATGTGTTGAGTGCTCAACAAATGGTGATTCACTGGGTGAATGAAGAATCTTTGTTCTTCCTTCATGCTCGGCTAGTACAAAAGCTGGTGGATAAAATTTCCTAGTTTTAAACATAGCCTCTTTTACCTTTTCAATTTGAAATCCTTTGGTTGATGCTTCTATGTCTGCCCGTGGGGTTTTTACCTTTATTCCTCCTTCATTTCATTTAACCCTGACTTACACCCCCTTTTTACAAAAGTCTAGCAAAGAATTCACTGACATGAAGCCCTTAGTTACCTTCAATCATTCTCTTTGGTGTTTCTCCACTGTCAAGGAGCGTCCATAGCCCCGACCGAGTCACCCCAACATCACAAACCTTTCTCCGTTGCCAGCAAGTGTCCATATCCCTGATGGAGATATCTACATACCCTCCCCTACTGATCACTCTTTTGATAATGTCCATTTTATTTCAACATGATATCCTGAGAGAGTGAGAGAGGATGACGTCTGTTTAATTTACAAAGTGAGATGGTTAGGTGGAACCATTGCTATCTTTGTGCTCGGGTTCATGTAGTCCTTTCCGACTTTCCTTCTTACCCTTAAGGTCTTACCAAACCACTAGGCACACACTTCTATCATTTCTTCGAAGTTTTTCGTTTTCACGGGTTAGATGGAGGGATCCTCAAAGAAACCACAAGTTCCTTGATGCTTCTTGTGTTGTATGTGAGCGATGAGTTTGGAATAGAGTTTGCGATGTCGCATGACTTAAGATCAACCATTTTCCTACTAAACACAACTTTCAAAAGTGCAGAAATCCAGAAAGCAAAAGAAAACCAAAAATAAATGTACTTTGAAATCATGAAAACACTTTAAAGAAGATGCCTTTTTTTTATATATATTTTCATATTTTTTATTATTGGAAATATTGTTTGAGGGCTTGGCCATTTACTGGGAGGGCTTCAGGTTCCCCCCTCGGGTTCTGTAACGAATAATTTCCTGCCCCAATCTTCTCAGCCACTTGGAAAGGTCCAATCCATAGATTATGAAACTTAGAATGTTTCCCTTTCGGCTCATTTGCTCTGTCCCATTTCAATACTAAGTCTCCTATTTCAAAATCCTTCTCTTTGGCCTTATGCTTGTCAAACCACCTTTTCACTATCTGCTGGTGAGCTATGAATTTCGACTTAGCCTTTTTCTTCTCTTCTTCTAGCATGAGAAGAGTATCAATTCTTTGTTGTATGACCGATGAGGGATCCTCGTTGGAATCTTGGGCTAGTTGAAGAGATGGAATATAAAGCCCATTTGGGAGAATGGCTTCCTGCCTGTAAACTAGGAAGTATGAGGAATTTCCTATGGCTTCTTTGGGTGTGATCGTATCAGGCCATAAAGCATTATGGAGTAGATTATGCCAATTCCTTTGGTTATTTGCAACCATATTCTTTAGCATTCTTACTAGGTTCTTATTGGTTGATTCTTCCACCCCGTTTCCTTGTGGATAATAATTTGCGGAGTACCTAATTATGATTCCTTTATCCAAAGAAAACTCCGTTAGTCGGGTGGAAGAGAAATAAGATGCATTATAAAAAAACAGGACATAAGGGACAACAAACCTCATGATTAGTTGTTGCTCTTTGAATTGGATCACCACTTTTTCATTTACATGAGTCAAAGGGATATCCTCTGCCCATTTTGTGAAGTAATCAGTGATAGTCAGAATGTACTTGTGTTGTTTTGAAGATATTGGTTTAATTTATCCTATGATATCTAACCCCCATTGCTCAAAAGGCCTAGATACAATCACTGGTTGGAGTGGGATTGATGCTCTCTTCTCTCTCCCAGTGCTTATTTGAAAAATTTTCTAGTTCCTAACGTAGGTGTGAGTGTCTTTGAACAAGGTGGGCCAATAATAGCCAACCCTTAGTATTTTATGAGCGGTGGTGTTTCCTGCGAAATGTCACCGGCAGGGCCATCATGGAGCTCCTTGAGAACTTTGTCTGCATCTTCACGTTTGAGACATATTAAAAGTACCCCATCATAATTAATCCGGAAGAGTACCGAATTTATGAGGTGATATTGTGCAAATTTTAACCTGAGAGCTCTCCTTTCCCTGGGGTTGAGATTTTCTTGGTAGGCCCCATGGTGTAGGAGGTAAGTCATATTCTTATACCAAGACTCAGTCCCTGGGGAAATGTATGAAGCTTCACCACACCATAATTCCATTTCATTCTGCCATCCAGAATATTCATTTACTTGGTCCTGGGATTCAACTGGGAGTTTGCACAACCCTTGCCCTTTGACCAGTTTGGCAGGTTTTATATCTAGATCAAATTCTTGGACCACTACCATCCAGTTCCCTCTTCTTTCCCCCATCTATTTCTTAGTAAACAAGGATCAGACTGCAGGGTGAGGCACAATCACTTTGGTGTGGTTCTTGAGGATGTAAGACCTGGAGTTTTTTACTACCTTGTATACCGCATAAGCATGTTTTTCAACAGCAGGATAGTTAAGTTCGTCTCCCTAGAGATTAATGATCATGAACAACACCGGAGCTTCATTGTTGTCATCGTCCTTCTGAGTCAATACTGCAGCTAACGACTGGTCGGAGGCGAAAGTATAGAGGAAGAAATCCCTATTAAAATCGAGACTTCGTAGCACAGGGGCCTGGGATATAGCAATTTTAATATTGCCGAAAGCATATTTTCATTCATCATCCCACTTAAATTTGACATCTTTGCGAATCATCATTTGTAAGGGTTTGATAGTTTCCACAAAATCGGGAGTAAATTTCCTCACAAAATTGATTTGCCCAAAAAAATACTGCATAGCTTTCTTGTTGTGAGGCAATGGGAGCTGAGCTATGGCCTTAATCCTTTCTGGGCCTATGTGAATGCCTGCTTGAGATATAATGTGGCCTAGTAGCCTACCTTCCTTGACATCGAAAATAGTTTTCTTGGAATTTAAGGATATATCGTATCTCCTACACCTTTCAAAAATTTGAGTTAAGTGTTGGATGTGTTCTTCTTTGTTCTTTGAATACACAGTTACGTTGTCTAGATACACTACCACACACTTGCTGATTAAACCCCGAAATGATACATCCATGGCCCTTTGGAAGGTCACTCCTACGTTGATTAACCCAAAAGGCATGCATTTATAAGAAAATGTTCCCCACTTGGTTTGGAAGGTAGTTTTTAAATGATCCTCCTACAAAACCAGGACTTGGTTGTAACTTGAGAAAACATCTAGTAGAGAAAAAATATCCAAGCCAGACATGGTCTACAGGAGTTTCTCCATTGGAGGGACTAGGTAATTGTCCTTTTCTAAATTCCTGTCGAGGTTTCTAAAATCTACGCATAAGCGAATTTCTCCAGACTTTTTCCTCATAGGAACCAGATTTTCTACCCATGTGGAATGCCTGACCTGGAAAATAATATTGGCATCTAAAATTTTCTTAAATTTTTGATACATGAGAGGCTCCAGGGATGGGTGATACTTTTGGAGCTTCTGTTGGAAAGGTTTCACCACATATTTTAACGATATAGTGTGTTGAATGATTTGGATGTTGTAGGTTTTCATGTCTCAGTAGGACCATGCGAAGTCATCTTGATATTATCTGAACAGTTTAAGATAAGCATCTCTTTCCTCTTTAGATATGGTTTTGCCGAGATTCACATTCTTTGGATTTTCCAAAGTTCTGAGATTTATAGTTTCATGTAGGGGACAAGAGCTACCGGTCTTTGTGTTCTTAGCCCCCCTAAAGCATTCTTTTAGGTCAAACATATTTTCTAGATTAGCTATCCCCTTCGGGATGGTGTGAGATTTCGATCTGTCAATAGGTTGGCCTATTCGAGGATTAGTTTCTATCGCTTGCTCCTGGAATACCTCATCATAAATGGATAAATCTTTGAAATTGTCTTGGTTAGTCAGGAAGTTTATGATCTGTTCATCTCCTTCAAATACCTTCCAATGGTTTGTAGAGTAGTTCCATAATGAACCGAGAAGCTTCATAGTCTTCCAGAGGTGACAGCCTTGAAGCAGTCGTGGCCAGGGAATCAACAAGGATGTTCTTTGCTCTTGGGATCACAGTGATATTGAAAGCTTCAAAATTATCTATTAACCTATGCACTTCCTACTGATAATTCTTCAGGTGTGGGGAATCACAATGTATAGTATTCCTTAATTGTCTAACGATAATCTTTGAGTCCCCAAAAAATTTCAATTCTTTGACGTTCAAGTCTATGGATTTATTTAACCCTTGTACTAGAGATTCATACTCAATGGTGTTATTGGTGCATTCAAATTCTAGTCTAGAATATAGGAAATGACGTTTACCTTTTGGATCAATGAGGATGCACCCTGCCCCTGATCCTTCCTATGATTTAGATCCATCAAAGTATATGGTCCAAATTTGTGAACGACAATCACCCTTTTCTTCTTCCTTATTACTTTCTAGCTCTCCTATCTCTTGTTCTATAGTTTCTAATGCAGGGTCTTGGAAAAAGAGGGTGTCTTTTGTTGGTATCGACAATTTATCTTGAAAGACCATTTCAGATTTTTGAGTGAGGGGGACATCGGATAAGAGAGGAGAAAAGTTTCTGAAGTGGGAATCACAGGAATAATTTCCTAGCACTGGGAAATATGTAGATGAGGGTTCATTCAGGATTTCTAGATCAGTGATCGTATGTTTTAGATATCTCTCCCTATCGATTATGATCATATTCTTGTATCCCTTCAGTGGTAGCCAAAGGTGTTCCAAGTCTATGCTAAAGTACCCATTTAACTTCTCAGGCCAATCTTGACTTAGTAATATCCCATAGGCCTCTGAGATTTCTACTATGATGATGTCAATCACTTGTACAAACTAATGATGTGTCATTGTTCTGATCATTACATCTCTGAGTTCCCCCATGACTTTTACTTGGGCCATGTCTAGCTGTATCACATGCTTATTGCTCTGTATAGGAACAACATTTATTTTTTTGAAAATAGAAAAGGGCATAACGTTGGAAGATGGTCCTAAATCCACCAAACAATTATATAGGTTCCTGTTGAAAACTTTGAATGTTAAGAGGAAAGGTGGGACAAAAGGCTTTCCCTTCTTATCTTCCAAACAGATATTCACAGTTGGTTTATTTACCGGGTCTATGGAAGTTAGATTTCTTTCTTGACCATTGCCAGTTGTAGGGTCTTTTATTGAGTTCAAAGATTGTAGTAGGAAGTCCTTCTGCTGAGGGATTCTACATATGTCCATGACTAATAGGTTAGCCCTCAAGTTCTTCAAATCTTCAACTAAGTTGTAATCCAGTTTGGTTGATTCTTGGGTATGGATGCTTATAGGTTTTTTACTGGGAGTAAAAGGTGCTTTCGGGTGATCTAGAGTTGTCTTATTTCTCGAAGTTTGGGTAGAAGCGATGTATTTTGAGACAAGTGGAACTTTACTGCGTGTCTGCACCACCGAGACCTCGACGGGTGGTTCTTGAGACTCGAACATGTCGTCAGAAGGCATTATCATGTTGGGATCCCATATCAACATGGTTGTATCTGTGGTGGATTAATCTCTTCCTGGTCAACAATATTCATAACTGAACTGCTCAATTTTTCGGTCAGGGAAACTTCATCTAGAAACCGATTGGCCATCAAATTGATGGCATGCACCCATTGGGGACAGTCTAGTTTGGAGTGGTTTTCCTGGTGATACGTGTAGAAAGAATTATATGATACATTCCCTAGATCGATATTTAAGTTAGCAGGGGGAGGTTCAATCTCCTTGAATGGTGGGTTCCTTTTAAAGAAATTCTTGTAGGGCCTTTGGCCTTGGTTTCCTTCCCCTATGTTTCTCTTCATATCTATGATCTCGTTTGATAATTTCTTAACCATGCGTTCTAGATCTTCTATGTCTCCATTAACCTTGTCAGGACTCTATTCTCCTTGTTTCCCCGACGGTCTAGTCAAAAGGAGTCCCCTCCTAGGAGGAGGTTGAGATTATTTCTTAACTAAAGAAATATGGCCTTCTTTGAACCCTTTCATCTAGAACTCTATCATTTTGGCTTCTTCAAAATTCTCAGCTAGGGTTCATTTAGCAGCCCTTTTTACGAACATGGAAATAGAAGTTGGGAGAGCGTTAGCATAAACTTCGATTTGCAATTCCTGAGTTGGCTTAGCTTCGGGCTGGAACTTGTTCAAGATGGTTGTGAATATTTGATTGAAGTCTTTGACCCTTTCCTTCGAGCTCATGGTGGCAGCGAACAACTCGGCCATCAGAGATCCCATAGTAGTTTCTTCGGCAAATTTGTCTAGAAAATCTTTCTGGAACTTCATCCAACTAGTTATAGATCCTATTGACAGATTGAAGTACCACATGGTACTACCCGACTACCTAGGTACTAGAGAGTATCTTGCCGAGTGATTTTCTCAGTGACACTATAGCAGTCCAGCGGCTGATAGGTTTATCTAAAGAGGGTTTTAGGAAATCTAGGCTGATCCATACACAGGTGTTGTCTGATGCACTACCACTCGAAGGGGTACCAACAGGGGTTACAAGGGTGGCCAAAAGATGTGCGCTTAAGAACCACTTGTATTTCCTGCGTGTATGAATCCCTCAACCACAGGTTTATGTGCGTAACGACAGATCTCTGTGGCTTAAAGACGCCAGAATACATCTCTACCTTGGAAAAAAATTTCTCACAATTTCTGCCAAGGAAAGTGCTCTGATACCACTTGCAAGATACCAGATATAATAAATATGCAGAACAAAAATAAAATTCTAGAAATGGTAGAACAACAGTAATATATCCAGCATAATCTCCACAATAACACATAAATGATATAACAACAACAACAGAAATAGCACTTTGATTCAGAAAGCAATGTTCACAGGCCTCTTCGAGGGGGAAACCTCCAATAGAGCAACGCTCTATTACAATAATCTCCAAGATATGGTTTTCATACCCTCGACCCTTATTTATAGTAAATATGTCTATCAAGAGAAGCATCTAGAGGAAGATCCTTCTAGAAGCGAAAGCGTCTATTAGGTCTTCTTACATCCGCCTTATTCTATTTTATTGAAAGGCCTTATTAATATTGACCTTTATTACATCCAAATATATTGATCTACCTATGTGCAGGTTAGGACCCTAACATTGAAAAAGTGATAAAAGTATACTCGGTCACATTCTCACGTATTTACGATCATGAGAAAGAACAAAGATTAAGCTCGATAACTTATTCTCATGTATTTATGAGCATGATAAAGAACAAAGACTAAGTTCGAGATTGTTTTCATTTTTATGCAAGCTTTAAAACAAAAGAAAATTATGTTTGGTCCTAGTTTCATTTTTACACAAGCTTGAACTAGAGGAAACTATGCTTGAGGTAGGTGGTTTCATTTTTACACAAGCTTGAACCATAGAAAACTATGATTGCGACTTCCCAATGCATGGTTGGTACTTATCCCCCAGCTTAAGAAGCTAGTGGCTCAACTTCAACATGAAGTCTAGAGGCCGAGGTAAATTCCCCCCAAGCTTCATTTCATCCAAATGCAAAGGCGGAGGAAAGGAAGCTTCAAATACTAGACGAAGGACTTGACTCAACAGAGAGGGGGAACAAATCTATTTCATTTTTTAATGAGCTTTCCACAGAGAAGAAAAACTATGCTCGAGAATCTAGGTTCAATTCTTAGACCTCTATTTCATTTTTTAATGAGCTTGACACAGAAACATGAACTATGCTTGTAACCTCTGTTTCATTTTTTAATGAGGTTTCCTCAGAGACGTAAAATTATCCTCGTAACTGGTTTCATTCTTTAACGAGCTTGAAATCAGAAAACCATGCTCAAAGATGGTTTCATTTTTTAACGAGCTTGAAATCAGAAAACCATGCTCTTAAGATCTGTTTCATTTTTTAACGAGGTTGCTACAGAGACACAAAAACTATCCTCAGCTAGTTTCATTTTTTAACGAGCTTGAAAACAAAAAACTATGCTCAAAGTTGGTTTCATTTTTTAACGAGCTTGAAATTAGAAAATCATGCTCGAGGTTCTTCTTGATCACAACTTCCAAGAGGACAATGCTCTGGAAGGACACCATGTCAAGGGACAAAACTCAGTCATGGCTTCCAAGAGGTCTTCATTTGACTGAAAAAACACACTATGGAAGGAACACATGTCGAGGGTTTCAAGAGGGGTAAGGAGGTTAGGCTCCAATATCCCTACCGAAGAGGACGATACCGCCTGCATATAAGAACCACTAAAGGAGGTAATCCAATCTTGACTGATGAATTAAAGTTGATCAATAGTCACAATTCTTCCATCGTGAGGGAAGGATATCACACAAAAAAGAGTGGACATAATAGCTTTCATGGCATAGATATAATCCGGCCCAAGGAGTAAAGAGAAATCCAAGGGGTCTTGGACTACCATGACATCAATAAAGACAGTTTTCCCTCCCAAATTTATAGGAAAATGAGGAAGGGTCCCTAAAGGTTGATTGGTTCTTCTGTTAAAAGCTAATAGATTCTGCGTAACTAGTGCAATCTGAGGACAACCCAAAGCTTGCCAAGCAAGAGAGGAAAAAATACTAATGGACACACCTTCATCTATCAGCATCTGAGGAACGTCCTGACCACAAACCTATACTATAATCTAGGAAGGAATGTGAGAGGGAAGACGAGGTACGATTAGCACACCCCAATCAAAATGGATGGCCTCATTACTTGGAGGAGGTTCCACAGGAGAAGGAGGAATACCCCCCGGCATGGTAGAGTCTGTATCAACGAAAAAAATGTGGGAAATATCAGGTTTACCCTCGATTGGGAGAGTAGGATCGACTGATAATGAAATCAAATTGACCACTTGGGTTTCATTCTCCAAGGGGAGAATGGGGTCAATGGGTGGAAACAGATCGACCACTTGGGTTTCACTCTCTAAAGGGAGAGTGGGATTGACTGAGCATGGGATTGGATCAACCACTTGGTGAACTAGTTCAACTGAGGACGTGACCATATTGACTACTTGATCAACCGGGCTGACCGATGGGGGAACCAGATTAATCATTCCATCAACTATAGGTGGGTTGAGAGAAATCTTGCGATAAGCAACTGGAAGTTGAGGCTGTGAAACAATCATTTCTTCCAGGAATTTCAAGGCTTCTTCCATATGAGGGAAAATATGAGTTAGATGAATCCCTTTGCATAACATACACAAGAACTTGGCTCTACTTTTCTTCTTCCCAACTATATCATGACTAGTCGATGGGAGATCATCAACATGTTGTTCAGAGGCTAACAACATGGGTTGGCAAGGGTGTGGAGACCATGCTTCTATAACCTTGGATAGACCAGGGAAATCCTTAAGAAGATGGATACTCTTACAAATCCTTCAAGGGTACTTGGTTTTATGGGTTGTTTGGGTTTTCTTGGCATCATCAACACTCCCAACACGATCAACAGTAACTGGTTTCTTTCCAACACGTCTAGCAGTGGTTGGAAGTGTGGATCCTTGCTTATTTTTCTTCTTCTTCTTCTTCTTATTCACCAAGTTACTAGCTTGAGAGCTTTCACTAGGAGAAGAAGATGAAATGGAAGAAGACCTTGCAAGTGAAGAAGGTGAAGAAGATCTTACTGGTGAAGAAGGTGAAGGATCAATATGAGGTTGATTCTCTTGGGGGGAAGTTCTTACGACTAAAGAAATTCCTGCATTTGGTATTGCCTGAGTAGAAAACAACCACACCGACAATCCAATTGTGAGACCTGGAAGGCTCAAAGTAGCGATGTGAGGAGGACCAATGTTTCCATAAGAAGGAAAAACAAAAGGTTCCCCTGGAGGGATTCCTTCATTGGTCATTTCGGGAACTGACACCATTAAAACAAAGATCCAACCTAGAGTCTGCTAGGGAAAACAAACAACACACGCTAAAAATCTAGGAAGCAAGCAAACAAACAAAACCTTCTCACAATGAGCACACTAGTTAGTGATGAAATCCAACATCGCAGGAACAAAGTAAGAAGGGGATGAGATAGAGTGGGTGGAAAAGTTACATTGATGACCTACTTAACAGACTTACACCCTGGTGCAAGCTCCCACACATAAACATGGGTATACCCTCCAAGGAGCCTGAGTGAGTTTGGCCAATGTCGATTCCAGGTACCATGAAGACTTGCCCTTCCACAGTCACCTTGTGTAAATACCCTAAAGAGACAGTCCACTAAGGTTACCAATCACTACAGTGATGCCTAGGAAAATATTCGACAGTCTGATCCACGTGCAAGGGCAGGGTATCTAGCCTGAAATCAACTTGAAAGGCTTCCACTCATCATTGTGGGTATACCTTCAAGTGACCCCCATAATACACGCAATATCTACACCAAGACAAACAAAGCAGGGTGAGTAACTCTGCCAGTCGCAATGCGACCTCGTGATTGACCCTTGTGTTAGAAGGGCTTCCCAGGACAAAATGTAATAACTGGATTTCACCACTCCCTAACACAAGATTCTATGTTTGTTTGTAGCTTTGGAAAGTTATCTTTCACACCTATTCCAAAGCCCTACAACTAATCTAATGTAGGTTTGCTACCAGAAAGTACAAAAAATTATAATCAATTTTTATAAGTGCTTTATTTTAAGGTTGTTGTTACTCAAAAGGAATATGGCATGGATAATATGGTTTTTCAACCGACTCTAAGGTTATGCAAAGAAATGAAGATGCAATCTTTTCATTTCGATGAAAGCTATGCTACGAGAAGGAGAAAACATTTATCATTCCCAGATGCAAAACGTCCCAAAATTTATTAAACTCATCAATATCAAGATTCTCAAGAAATGAGAAAAAGAGACTATACACCAATGCACAAATCATGGCCCTCCCCCGACCATGAGGGGGGAATTTTTTCAGAATTTAAGACCAAAAATGCGAAGAATCATGCAATTTTGCTACTTCAAATGCAAGGATGCCCCCAATCTAATATAAAGCAAGAAATTAAAAATTTTTGTTTCAAATATAGTTAAAAGCAATAGAAAATATATATGAAACAAAGAAACCCAAACAATTTTCTCTTTTAACACGAACTATTTAATAAAAGAAAAAATAAATTCTTTCACCAAACAACTCTAAAGAAAAGACAGTGCTTTGTAACAAAAAGACACTCAAATCAAGAGACTAAATCTTTCAAAACAAAACAAAGAAAATATGGCTAAAAGCAATTTCAAAGATGTCAAGCAGACTGCAAAGAGATCCAACAAATCACCCCAAAACCATGGCACAGATCTGGGCAAGGAAAACCACAAAAAAAACAATTTTTTTCACAATCACCGTAGGCTAGAACCCTAACATAGTGCATAAATCATTGATTTCTGTAGACCATATATGGGTAGGATGCGGATTTTCCGCACTGATCTAAACATGTAGGGTGCGGAAATCCCAAGTCGTCGCACTGTTCCTCAAAGCAGAGTGCGGAAATGAAACAAAAAATGGAAAAAATTAAAAATTATGAAAGTTTTCTAGTGAAGTTTAGCAGTCAGAGAGTCAATATGGATCTCCCAGTGACTCAGAAAATAGAAACCAAGCAATCAAAGCAAGAAATCAAAACAAAACTAGGAAAAAAATATGTTCCCCAGTGGATTCGCCAATTTTTTTATTGGGCTAATCGTTAAGTGTGGACACAAATAAATCCCCCTAGATCTAGAAAAAATCAAGACAGAACATGGCGCTTTCCCTAGGACCTAATCATCGAATTTACTACCAAACAAAAGACGAGATACATACCTTTAAGTGTTTCTTCCTTATGTCTTTGTAGTTCATGTTTTTCTCTGGTGCTTTTGTGATACTAATCCTACATTGAGACACAATTCAACCAAAGTGAAAGTAGTAGAAGTATATTCAATGACAACCTATGCATATTATTAAGGAATTATGTAATAAAATAAATACTATTCTATGGGAAAGTAACATGGCATTGTATTATATTAAATAATAGGAAGAGAAATTACAACCGGATGCCTTGATGTCGTAAAGTCCCTTCCAACGATTCCTTGCTTCCCACACACTTCTTGCTCCAAGGATTCTGAGACCATGGATCTGATAGCTACTCACAATCTATCTTGACAAAGAAAAGCTCAAATCCAATCTAACCAAGCTAACAATCTTAAGCCAAATTCAACTAACTTTCTCCATGAGAGCTCCTCTCCTTTTATAAGTTGAAGAGGATAAGGTAATGGGGTTAGGACGATCCCACTAAATCATGAAAGCGAGTAAGATCCAAACTGTTCGGAGGCCACCTCGCCATAAAATATTTTCCTTCTAGAAGCATCGATAAGATGCTCGTTTTTCCCACATACAGGAGGCTGTTGCACCCTAGCTATAGAGAAACCTACAAAAATTCTGCACCCTAGCTATAGAGAAACCTGTAGAAATCAAGCATTTATGCACCCTATGTATAGATAAACCTGCGGAAATCCTCCTTAATAGGGTTTTTTGAAAGGAAAAAAAAACTTATTCTCTCAGGGATAGTTCTTCTCCCTTCTTTCTTCAAGAATCCAGACCACTGACCCCTCTGAAGGCAATAGATAGGTTTACATCATTAACGATCATAGGGATGATGAAAATAATGTGTAACATCTAGGAGATGTAAGAAGAGGCAAAGATGTTGAGTGATAGAGTTTTATCTATGTGATTGAAAAGGCTTTGTGGTTACTGTGTGTTGAGAAATTGCAGAGCTAAGTGCAAGTGATTGTAAGAAGCTTGTGTGCATATTGTAAGAAGGCTTTGTGGTTAAACCTATCTCGGGGAAGGAGGATCTGGCGAGGTGCGTGCAGATCTCATGTCCTATGCGAAGTAGGTTCTTGTGGCTCTGTTCTTGTAGAAGATTGACAGAAGATACTAAAGAAGAGAAGAGTTGGTGGACGTAGCCCCACACTGGGGTGAACCACGTATATCATGTGTTATGTTTGCTTTGTTCATTATGGTTGTTATATTGTTCATATGATTTAAGCTTAGTGAAGTAATGAATGTTTAGATGAATCTAGTATGGTAGCTTAGTGCTTAAGTGATGTGAATAAATGCTAGACCTGATCCTTTTCCATGTGCTAAGTGCTTAGATGTGTTAATATCTAGTTGAATACTGCATTGTTCTGTAATTAGGTTTTGGATTTGATATGTGGATAAGGGTTAGATATTGATGAATGTTAACTACTATGTTCTTTGTTAGAGTGGTGTAATCACAGATCTGTGTCCCAGCTAGGTTGCATACATTCGAGTCCTGCAACCACCCCTGCCTCTACCTTGGGTGAGACTTCATGTGCTTCGTACGTGTTTCCAAAAGGGTCGGTAGTTAGGGTTTTGTTGGTGTGCTATTGAAGCATTGAACCCTGGGTCTTCCCCTGTGCCAACAAATGGTTCTGTTGCTGGGACTTGAAACTGTGATTGATGGGAACAAAAGAAAATAAATATTTGTGCATAGATCTGCTAATTTAGTGCGTAGTATTCTACTTGACTTGTGAAGTTCTATGCTAAGAAGAGAAGTTTGATCTGAAGAAAAGAGGTAAGATATTGAAGATTTGTGCTCTGAGAAAGGTAAGATAAGTGATTTTTTTTGTTTCGAAAGAATGAATCTAGGTATGTTTGATAAATTTTGTCCTAATATGAAAACTAGGGTACAGATAGAAGAAAGAAGATTTGATATGAATAGATCTGATAGAAATAATGAAAGGTACATTATCCCTATGCATAGAAAGAATGTTTGGACTAACGAATGGATGTAGGATCCTAGAAAGAATTTTTTGCAGGTTAGTTACTGTGATCCCAGTGCGCAGTACAAGAAAGGTTGGGGATCGTTGAAAAGAAAGAGAGGATTAACTCTTTTCTATAGTTGTAGAAGACTGGGACATCTTGCTAAGGAATGCCTTGGTAGAGGTCCTAGTTTTTTTTTTTGTAAATCTATGGACCATGAAGTTTTGGATTTCCCTACAATGATTTCAAAAGTTGAAAATATGAATATGAGACAAGAAAACTATGAGACAAGTCAAGAAACTAAGGATATGATAGAACCCTAGAAAGAATCAAAGATTGTATTACTACAAATGAAATAAACCTTGAACGATCACATAGATATAAACTTATTAGAGGTCTTAAAAGAGAAAGAGTACATAGCAAAAAAAAAAAGGATACTTTGACATAGATTGTGTTCTGGATGAGGAAACACAGGTGAATATCATGACAGAATGAAATTGGGAAATTTTGGGAAAGCTTGCTATGGTTCCTTCATTGGGAAGAATATGATTATTTAGAGGAAATCTAATAAACCTATGTGGAAGACTTACCCAGACATCTATGAGTGCTCATGGCAGTTCGACAGAAGAAGAAATTGAGATTGTTAAATTTGTTGAGAACAACACCCCATTTGTTATCTTGCTAGGAAAAACCTGGATTAAGAAAGATCAGATACAAAGGAAACAAGAATAGGAGGATCTAGAACAAAAAAGGAAAGAACTAAGATATTTCATGGCTAGGATAATAGCGCACTTACTGGAAGAACAAGAGAACCAGTCGAAGCTACTAAATACCAAAGAAATGGACGTCAAAGTTGAAAAGACACAAGAAGATTGGAGACACCTATCTGTATAAGAGAGTAAAGCACCTACCCCAGAAAGAGAAGAAGTATTACCCTTGAACCCTATGAAAGACCCTTCACAGTGTGAATTTATCATGCAAAGATGAGATAAGAATGATAATGGAAAGAGTAAACTAGTGATTCAGATCACAGGAAAGAAGGCTAGAAAGCTCAGTAAGAAGAGAGAAAAGTTAGAAAAATTGCACAAAGTTCCAGGGAAGACTTCACAGAAAGAAGGTTTCTAGAACTTGAACTCCACCAGAGTATCAGTACAACACATATTGGCACTTCACCATAGTGAAGCAATATGACCGTTGGAGGCGTCCAGACCATTAGAACGATGCTCCAGAATAGCTAGAAACACAGTTATTGTCGGAACGTTTGCCCTTGGACTGTTGGGACCACACCATAATGGATGGAACTGCATTGATTGAAGCATTCATGTCCGTTGGAAGAGTCCATTACGAGAATATCTATTTATCTCGTCGAGAATTGCACCTGTAACACTTTTGCCAATTGTGATAATCCGAGCCCATAGAGAACTAGTTAATTTCACGCAGTGATCATTGAGACCTCGCCATCCATTATGTTACATTGAGTATTGTTCATCGACTTGAGATATCAGATCTCGAGTGTGCATGTCAGATGCAATTAGCGCAATAGAAAAATCCATCGAAGAGGTTCTAATAGACCTCATGGCCGAGAAGGTGATGTCCGTAAGCATCCAAGCCTCATCGAAGAGAGGAGTGCAAGCCTCCCCGTCGAATGCTCGTGGATCTGGACCATCTTGAGTTGTGACCAAAAAAAGAACCAAGCATCATGATGACTTGGCGAATGCAAATCTAATCCCATACATCCTGCCTGACTACATCCCTCCCCTGGCCGATGTGGTGAGTCATGATAGTGTCCCGAGGGACTTCGACTACACAGTCATCACTGCGTACCTTTCAAAGGGAATACAAGAAGTGAGACCGCAGTTGGAGAGGATTCCAACCTTGAAGATCAGTGACTATAACCTAGGAGACCACAACAACTATGTCATGCTCACACCTCACAAATATTTGACCAAGACCAATGGGAGGAAGTCATCCACCAACCATGGACTATGGACATCGTGACGTCCATTGTATTGAACATGATGAAGATAAAACATTTTGGAAGGAGTCAGGAGGTTAACGCGTGCATTAAATTCTTGTTGTCGTGCTTCCATGGTGGGTATCTATGGCTAGAGATATGCATCACCATTGATCTGTCATTGATCCATAGGATCACTAGATTAACCATGCAGGGACCAGACCCACAAGAATTTTATCCAGGCAAGGCTGCAGATTGTGCCTTGGCGCAGAAGATCAAAGACACCTATGACGATGTAGAGAAGGGGACACGAGGCTACAAGGTAGCCTCCATTCAAAATGGTGGAGTGTGAATTGATTTCTAGTTGATTGTTGGTAATGTAAT